>JASAMZ010011323.1:0-48784 GCA_030248115.1 Linhomoeus sp. GSCO2_2
AATTGACCACTGATAAGTTTCTGTATAGTTGCACACTTGCTACCCTATCGTGCTGTCATATTGGTTTCCACGCATGACTTTCCATGCGGCCTCCACAGTCTCTACCGAAATCCAAAAATTTAAATCTTCTTACTTACAGTATGCCTACGCGCGGCATGGCTAGGCGCGTAAAGTTGCACATTGCCTACCCTACACATCTGGCATACCAGCCGCTTCTCCCGCCTTTCCAAGCAGGCTCTAGTGTCTTTAGCGAAAATTAAAAGTTTGAATTTTCTCACTTACAGTATGCCTACGCGTGGCGTGGCTGAGCGTGCGAAGTTGCACATTGCCTACCCTACACACCTGACATACCAACCGCTTCGCCCGCCTTTCTAAGCGTGCTCCACGGTCGTCTCGGAAATTCAAAAATTTGAATTTTCTCGGCTGCAGTAGGCTTTCCCGCGTAACGGACCAGTTTCGGCAAATCAGTGGGCCCGCCCCAGGGTAGCGCCCCATAGGTCGCCAGGGTATACGCACCCAGTCGGGCGGGCTGATTGGCGCAAACAGAATCACAGACAGACTCACAACCGGGGATTAAGGGGAAGAACTAGCGGCCTGGGCGCGCGCCTTCGGCGCGCGCGGAGAAAAGCCCTGCGCGGGCTCGCTTCGCTCGCCCGCTCCAGGCTTTTCGTCTCGCTCGGCGCTGCGCGCCTCGCTCGACAGCCGCCGCCTAACCTCTCATTTGCTTCACTGTGTAAGGATATCTGCTTGGTTCGATTCCCGCGCTTGGAAGAAACTTTTGCTGATGGAAAGTTATCATTTGCGGTTTTTTCCGCAGCGTGCCAAACTCTGTGAAGTTGCACACTTGCTACCCTATCACGCTGTCATATTGCCTTCCATGCATTACCTTCCATGCGGCCTCCACTGTCTATAGCGAAATTCAAGAATTTGAATTTTCTCGCTTACAGTATGCCTACGCGCGGCGTGCTTGGGCGTGTGAAGTTCCACATTGCCTACCCTACCCAACTGGCATACCAACCGCTTCGCCTGCCTTTCCAAGCGCGCTCCACGGTCGTCTCGAAAATTCAAAAATTTGAATTTTCTCGCCTACAGTAACCTTTTCCGCGTAACGGACCAGTTTCGGCAAATCAGTGGGCCCGCCCCAGGGTAGCGCCCCATAGGCCGCCATGGTATATTGGCCCAGTCGGGCGGGCTGATCAGGGCAAACAGAATCACAGACAAACAAACAGACAACCAGGGATTAAGGGGAGGAACTAGCGGCCTGGGCGCGCGCCTTTGGCGCGCGCGGAGAAAAGCCCTGCGCGGGCTCGCTTCGCTCGCCCGCTCCAGGCTTTTCGTCTCGCTCGGCGCTGCGCGCCTCGCTCGACAGCCGCCGTCTAACCTCTCATTTGCTTCACTGTGTGTAACAATATCTGCTTGGTTCAATTCCCGTGCTCGGAAGAAACTTTTGTTGATGCAAAAGTTATCATTTGCGGATTTTTTGCGCAACGTGCTAAACTCTGTGAAGTTGCACACTTGCTACCCTATCATGCTGTCATGTTGCCTTCCATGCATCACCTTCCATGCGGCCTCCACTGTCTATAGCGAAAATCAACAATTTGAATTTTCTCACTTACAGTATGCCTACGCGCGTCGTGGCCGGATGCGTGAAGTTTCACATTGCCCACCCTACACACCCAGGATACCAACCGCCTTGCCCGCGCTTCCAAGCAGGCTCCACTGTCTAGAGCGAAATTCAAAAATTTGAATTTTCTCGCCTACAGTAGCCTTTTCCGCGTAACGGACCAGTTTCGGCAAATCAGTGGGCCCGCCCCAGGGTAGCGCCCCATAGGTCGCCAGGGTATACGGGCCCAGTCGGGCGGGCTGATTAGGGCAAACAGAATCACAGACAAACAGACAGACAACCGGCGATTAAGGGGAAGAACTAGCGGCATGGGCGCGCGCCTTCGGCGCGCGCGGAGAAAAGCCCTGCGCGGGCTCGCTTCGCTCGCCCGCTCCAGGCTTTTCGTCTCGCTCGGCGCTGCGCGCCTCGCTCGAAAGCCGCCGCCTAACCTCTCATTTGCTTCACTGTGTGACAATATCTGCTGGGTTCAAATCCCTTGTGTGGACGGAACTTTTGTTGATCTAAAATTATCATTTGCGGATTTTTTGCGCAACGTGGTGAACTCTGTATAGTTGCACATCTATTACCCTATCATGTTGTCATATTTGTTTCCACGCACGACCTTCCATGTGACCTCCACAGTCCATAGCGAAATTCAAAAATTTGAATTTTCTTACTTACAGTATGCCTACGCGCGGCGTGGCTAGGCGCGTAAAGTTGCACATTGCCTACCCTACACACCTGACATACCAACCGCTTCGCCGGCCTTTCCAGGCGCGCTCCACGGTCTTCTCGGAAATTCAAAAATTTGAATTTTCTCGGCTACAGTAAGCTTTTTCGCGTAACGGACCAGTTTCGGCAAATCTGCGGGACCACCCAAGGGTGGCGCCCCATAGGTCGCCAGGGTATACGGGCCCAGTCGGGCGGGACGATTGGAGCAAACAGAATCACAGACAAACAGACAACCAGGGATTAAGGGGAAGAACTTTTACATGCTTCATACTTGGAACATATTCTCCTTTCTGCCTTTAGGCATTTTACATGAAATACTCTTACTTTTTTATTGGCGGCGCCATCAACATACGCTACCGATGTAGGCTACATTGAGACAAGATGGTAGAGGCTCTCTGTCTAGATTGACCCATTTGGGTAACGTACGGGACGAGCAGGACAATTTTGGAACACGTATACAGGGGCTCCTGAGCAAAAGGGGCACTTTGAGGCACGCACAAAGCGAGTAGGACAATTATGGGACACGTGTGCAGGGCCTCCTGAACGAGCGGGGGACTTGGAGGCACGCACAAAATGAGTAGAACAATTTTGGGACACGTTTGCAGGGCCTCCTGAACGAGCGGGGGCACTTTGAGGCACCCACAAAATGAGTAGGACAATTTTGGGACACGTTTGCAGGGCCTCCTGAACGAGCGGGGGCACTTTGAGGCACCCACAAAACGAGTAGGACAATTTTGGGACACGTTTGCAGGGCCTCCTGAACGAGCGGGGGCACTTTGAGGCACGTACAAAACGAGTAGGACAATTTTGGGACACGTTTGCAGGGCCTCCTGTACGAGCGGGGGCACTTTGAGGCACGTACAAAATGAGTAGGACAATTTTGGGACACGTTTGCAGGGCCTCCTGTACGAGCGGGGGCACTTTGAGGCACGTACAAAATGAGTAGGACAATTTTGGGACACGTTTGCAGGGCCTCCTGAACGAGCGGGGGCACTTTGAGGCACGTACAAAATGAGTAGGACAATTTTGGGACACGTTTGCAGGGCCTCCTGAACGAGCGGGGGCACTTTGAGGCACGTACAAAATGAGTAGGACAATTTTGGGACACGTTTGCAGGGCCTCCTGAACGAGCGGGGGCACTTTGAGGCACGTACAAAATGAGTAGGACAATTTTGGGACACGTTTGCAGGGCCTCCTGAACGAGCGGGGGCACTTTGAGGCACGTACAAAATGAGTAGGACAATTTTGGGACACGTTTGCAGGGCCTCCTGAACGAGCGGGGGCACTTTGAGGCACGTACAAAATGAGTAGGACAATTTTGGGACACGTTTGCAGGGCGTCCTGAACGAGCGGGGGCACTTTGAGGCACGTACAAAATGAGTAGGACAATTTTGGGACACGTTTGCAGGGCCTCCTGAACGAGCGGGGGCGCTTTGAGGCACGTACAAAACGAGCAGGACAATTTTGGGACACGTTTGCAGGGCCTCCTGAACGAGCGGGGGCACTTTGAGGCACGTACAAAATGAGTAGGACAATTTTGGGACACGTTTGCAGGGCCTCCTGAACGAGCGGGGGCACTTTGAGGCACGTACAAAATGAGTAGGACAATTTTGGGACACGTTTGCAGGGCCTCCTGAACGAGCGGGGGCACTTTGAGGCACGTACAAAACGAGCAGGACAATTTTGGGACACGTTTGCAGGGCCTCCTGTACGAGCGGGGGCACTTTGAGGCACGTACAAAACGAGTAGGACAATTTTGGGACACGTTTGCAGGGCCTCCTGAACGAGCGGGGGCACTTTGAGGCACGTACAAAACGAGTAGGACAATTTTGGGACACGTTTGCAGGGCCTCCTGAACGGGGGGGGGGGGGGACGCTTAGATGCTGCACTGTACGCGCACAACCGTGGGTGGGGCAACAATAGAAGGCGGACTCGACGAGATGCTGATCATGGTGGACGTTAGAGCGTGATCTGGAGAAGAAGAAGGAGAAGAAGACGACGAAGAATTCACCCCCCGCCGTTGGGACAAGAAACGCGCCGCGATCATTTTTGCGCCTGTAACTTTCGCTACACTTAACCGATTTTAACCAAATTTGGAATTTAATCTATTTATGATAAAGTCCTTTAGTGTGCCAAATTTCAACCAATTCCGTCTAGCACAGCCCGAGAAATATATATCGTGACGATGGGAAAAGGCGCGCGCGGCCTGGATGGAACATATTATGGTCTGGCGCTGCCGCGCCAGCCATGATGGAAACAGAGAGCTGAAGCATTAGCGATCTCCACACTTCAACCATTTCTAATCCCAAAGTCGCAACATTCAGAGGCCAGCGGCCACGTGTGCTGCAGCGCGCGCACCAACAGCAACGTCCAGCGAGTCTTCACCGAGGCCATTCATGTCGTGGAGCGCCGAAGGACTCAAGCGTCATCCCAGACACAGAGGTGGAATTGGAGAGGTCGTCGCTGTGTCCTCTGCACGATTCTGTGAAGACCTGCGATTTGCCTTGTGAATCTTCTCAAATTAGGACGTGTGTGCATTACTCAGTTAGCTCGATGTGCAAGCAACCCCATGTAGTCCAAGCAATTTGGTTGAACTGCACTGTCCTAGATCGTCTTTGGAGCGTCGCTCCGCCATTCGTTCGAAGCCGAATTTCTTATTTGAATGTAAAGACTAAAGACCTTCCCTTCAGAGATTTCGCCTTCAATTGGCATGCTCGACCATCTATCGCTTTCATGACAGCGCTGCATCAACATCCGTCATTCTCAACAACAAATTTTGGCGTCACGAAACCTCTTCCAACTTTTCAAATGGATAGCTTGTTTAACTGAAAGCATCTCGAGGTAAACAACAACAACGTTGAATGAGAGCGCAAGTGGGAAACAGAGCGTCATCGCTCGTCAGCAGTTATTCTCCAATGCGTGTCACACTGCCAAGCTGGTCCGCTGATGGAGCACTACTCATATGCCTCAGTCACGCCAGCGCCTTTGTTTATAACGTTCGCGTAGGCGGGCGGCGAAAGGCATATTAATGGGAAATCTGCTTTGTGAGAGGAGAGCTGCATACACATTTGCTACATAGACAGAAAGAATCCGAAGCCTTTAAGAACGCACCTGAGTTCTGCGAACCTAACATAGTTTCATAGTTAACATAGCCAACTGAGTTCTGTGAGTCCATTAACAGTCTGATATCACAGAAGAGAATGACTTCTTGGGCTAGCCTGCAAGAGCAGTGTCCCGCTTGTAATGTGTCGCCTGCGCACAGTCAGAAGTGTGGCGCCTGCCTGTACGAGGATAGCGAGAGACGAAGAGCGCTCGACGATTCCAATTGGAGGTTTGTGATCTAGTAATTGGGATCCAACTGGAATTCGTATGTAACTATTGTAGCCGTCTCTGAAGTACTCACGCCAATTCATTGTCCGGTTTGGTCACTGTAAGAAACATTCCATTTTAACTACATTTGCAGTGGCTCTCTGCCAAGCGGCATCGACCAGTCGCCAAACACCCGCTTGGCCTCTCTGACACCGCAGACAGCGCAGCCTGCAACTGCACACGGAATGCGATGGCCGAAGAAACTTCGGCTGCCGCCTCTGCTGCCTCCTCTGCCAGGAATTAGGGCTCGCTCAGGCAGCTCTGGTGACTACTGACAGTTTGACTACATAGATGTATCTTCAAGAAGGAGCTGCGGAAGGTTGGGTGTCTGCGTTGCACCCCTTCACGCCCTTCTCCAAGAGATGTTCCCAGATACCGTGAAGTGTCGAATAGTTGTTGGCGAAGCTAGTTTTTCGCTTTGTCGAATCGGTGACTACCCTTTGGAGTCCACCCCATTTACTGAAAGAGTCCAGCCCAAAACTATATTGGACCCTGAACCTAAAATCAATGCGCCCCCGAGAGACGAAACTAGTTGGAACCTCAGAATTCTTAAGAGAGCGAAACTAATCGGCACTTAATGGCATATAAACGAGTTTTACAATAGACCTCATGGAACTAAAACCAATCTCACGTTTCAGTCGTTCCAGTTCATCATCGTCAAGCCAACCGAAAATCCGGAGCGGAATCTTTGGCGCCGATTCCGGCCGACCTAAAAGGGCTCCGCAGACTGCGGAAGGAGACGAGCTTTTCACGGATCGACTGGAACGCAGAAGATGAAGAGGAGGACAATGAATCTCCACCGCAGAGAAAGCGAAGCCTCAGCATGCCTCCCATAATGACGGAGCTTGGATACATCGAAGGAAAGGTATAGAATTCTCAGATTCAGTTCTTTACAGATTTGTTTGTGCGGTGAATAGTGGCTTATGTATCCGTAAATTCTTTTTATTTATTTATTTTATTTATTCGTTTATTTATGTGTTTAATTAGTCGTTTCTTTATTTTACTTATGGTAATCGTTTATTTATTTATTTGTTTATTTATTTATTTATTTATTTATTTATTTATTTATTTATTTATTTATTTATTTATTTATTTATTTATTTATTTATTCAATTATTTATTTATTTACCTATTAGTTTATTTATTTATTTATTTGTGTGTGTGTTGAATGTATTCATTTATAAATTAAACCTTATCGATATATTTGTTTATTTATTTCTATGTTTATTTCTATGATTTATTAGTCATTTGTTAGTTCTTTGCTTGCCACTCCAAAGACGTGTGGATTATTCCAGCCGATTCTTTCTCCTGCTTGTTCGCAGTAAGAAACATTCCTTTTACTACAACTGCAGTAAATAGTTCTCTGCCAACATGCAACAATATCCTTACAATATGTTACCAACACTACATGTTCCATTCCCCATCTGGCAGTCCATCAAATCCGGCCAGGAGGGGCGTCCGGAGAAGGCGGAGTTCGTCTCTCTGCCCAAGCTGCGCGTCGACCCCACACCCCACTCCTCCAAGGAGGGTCGAAAGCGCCTGTCGATGCCCATGCACGCCACCAGATACTTCTCGGAGGAGCAGAAGAAGGAGGCCATTGAGAAGGCGCAGGCCACGCTCTTTGGAACCGTGTTGTAGGTAGGTATTTGGGTTACTGGCCTCGACTCGATTACTGTACATACCGTGCACATATAGGTGCGCATCGCACGGAATCCTGTCGTGCTAAGAAACCCAGTACTCTTTGAAACTGACATGTACATATGTATGTTGTTCTGTGGGAAGAACAAGACTCGCTTCGTGTGTGTTCGTACAGTATTTGTTGCAGAGCATCTGTGCTGTCTACTGTTTGCCTTCATAAAGATAGCCACTAGAGTGTGACAATTGCGACATTCTTCGCTCAGCAGCACGCTATCCTACAGTACCCTTGATTTGATTGAACAATCACGTTTACACAGTATAATGTAGGTATAGTATATACGTAGGTAGGTCTTACATTGAACCGGCACGCGTGCTGCTGCACAAAACTTCAAAACTTGCTTCAAATTGGATGTAAATCCGCTTTAGGAATCTGTCTAACAATCTGTGAATGACTAATGCGACTGCGATATACCATTGCTAGACGCAGGTGTGTTTGAGAGGCTACCGCAAGCGTATATGTGACTGTATGACTTACCTACTACTGAGACACAGCCGAAAACCGATGTGGGCCCACTCCACATAATTGCATCAGCGTTACGACGAAGCTCATGGATCTTATAGAATCAGGTCAGTATTTGGCTCGCTTCGTCAACATCTTTCAAGATCCACGGCAGCAGAACAGTGGCCAACTAATTTTGAAGCCAGTGCAAAGTTGTAGAGCAGTCCTTCATTTCATTCATTTTCGGTGAACACGGGGGGGGGGGGGTCGTCTAACTGCAGTGAAGCGCCCCACTCTCTGGCAAGTTGCGAAGCCATTTGTGGCAGCGGCCACTGTAACAGAGCGCGACTGCGACTCTTAGGGGGGCTTCCACAGATACCATTCCTTCTAATCTTTTCAGGCTGGTATCTGTACACATGCAAGCGTATCAGCACTTCTTCATACGATCGCTCACAACAGCGTTTCTTCATTCTGAGGTTCACCAACGGGTTCCCCATTCTTTACCCATAGTATGCCAGAAGAGCCCACTTGGACTTGGGTGAGTGTGGGATTCTGGGTGCTAGAGCAGTTCTCACTGGAGCGCGGAGCCCCATTCCTCGTCTGCGACGCAGTGTTGTGCGTTTGGAAGGTGGAGACGACCAGTTCTGGATTCACCAGCACCGTTCGGAGAATGGAGGCGCGCAGCTCCCTGTTGAAGGCCAGCAGCACAAAGCTGAACGTCAGCAGATTTCGTGAATCGATTAGTACATAGCTAAGCTGACTACTCTGCTCAGCAAAATATGACTGAGACCCTACGAGTGCAGCTAACCAATCAGCCGAAGAGACCACCTAAACCAGAGTCGAAGCTAACAAGGCTTAGTCATGTCAAGGCTGGTTTGAAGCCAATACCTGCGTGGCAACGTACACACCACAGTTTCCATCTCAACTCACCAGTTGCTGCAAATATGGAGCTTGAGTGAGGCTACACCTTTGTATGTTTCAGACTAATCTTAACTCGCCATAGTATCATAGTTGCGCATTGCTTTCGAAGTCGAAGGTGACACCTACATAGTAAGAGCTTAATCCTCAGCCAAAAGCCTAAGGAACTTGGGACTGTCCATGTCTAATGCCCGCGTAGCATCAGAGTCTCACCCACCAGTTGCTGCAGTGGGCCAGCTGCCAGGCCATGGTTGTGAAAGCGAAGATAAACCAGCGGCTGCCACTCAGTCGAGAGAGTAGATGGAAAGAGAGAAGCATCAGCTGGTAAGCGGCGCCGTTGATGCACGCCTGGGCGAAGAGGCGCCTCTCGCGCTGGAGACGACGTCGCGCCCGCGTCGTTCCACTTGGAGAAGGCGTGTTTTGGAGGTGGGCGCTTGAGGGAGGCGCCAGCAAAGTGGCGTTGCGGCCATTGCGGCGGCTTATCTGAAGCGTAAGAAACCCGAACGGCTTTGGCTGTAGGTTATGTATCTATCTCCCGACTCACTATCATCTGTCACTCTTTAGCTTCAAGCTACATCGATTGTGAAACGTCTTTCTTGCACTTACGGCAGAGTTGGCCCTGTGGAGCAGAAGCAGCGTGGCCGAGTTGATAACGAAGATGAGAAGGAACACCAGAGCGCCATTGGCCCAGTCGAGGGTCATGGCGCACCACTGACCGCAAGTGGTGTCGGCGTACTTCCACACGTAATTGCTAGGATCGTAGAAGAAGTCGCAACCTTCTCCGAAGTAGACGGTCCCATGGAGGAGGGCCAGCGCCCAACAAGCCGCTGAGAGATTAGAGTTGCATACTCTGTGGCAGATCAAAACGTCGTACTAACAACACAAGCGAATGGCCTGTCTATTCTGACACGGATGAAGCCTCTACATGTAACTGTTCCACCTGTGCAGATCCAGGAATTCCTCCTGTTGAACAGAGATCGATAGGCTACAGGCCAGGCCAGCCCTGTCAGTCTGTTGGCAGCGATGGCCAGTATTGAGTAGATGCAGGCGAACCAGAACACGAGAGAAAGCTGGCCGACTTTCCTTCCGATAAAGCCCGTGGATAGAGAGTGATGTTGACTGAAGAGGGATTTGCGTCAGTTTGAATGCCGTGAGTTGAGTCTAACGGTGTTGCCAAAGAAAGTTTCTGCGACAGGGAAGTTTCACCTCTGACCCAGAGTAATCGTTTTGACGTTATATTAACTAGTGAAGTTGACGAAGTGCTAATATTGTATGAAAGCCGCCTACACCGACCATATTTGTGACAAACAAACATCCAAATGCTACCCACTCAAGGACCGCCTATCTCAAATGTGAGATGGAGGTGCTCCGCAAGGCGCTCAATGTAGTCCTCAAGGGTTTGAAGTACTTCAAATGCTGCTTGGAGTACTTCACCGTGCAACTCTATTACACGCGGAGTACTCCTCACATTTTGCCAGAGTACTTCAACCGAAAATATGGCAATTTTTTCTTGTCCGCAATGTTACAGCGTTCCCACTGGCAACCAATTGTGTTCAACAGACGCACTTTGGAGTACTCGCGATCCCGCTAAACGCAAAACCAACCAGAGTACTTCGCATTAACAGGCAGAGTACTTCACGTAAAAAAACACCTTTGAAGTACATCACGTTGACCAGTGAAAGAACGAGTAGGCGTGAGGTTACCCTGTGCACTTCATGCACTTCATGTACTTCACGGTGTTGAAAGAAAGACCAAACCCAAGCATGGTATGAAGTACTTCAAACATGTGCATTGATCTGGAGTGCTCCAAAAACTCTTCACTCGGACATGCCTTGAAGTACTTCAGTGAATTTGAGCTGAAGTACTTCGGTGAAAACTCAGGAGTAGTTCGCGTGTTTTCAGAGCAAACTCACCGACTAGTCGCCGAGGCCAAAAACGCATAAATGGAGCGCTTCAAATGCAAAATTGCAATATTTGAAGTAGTCGGTGCAAAATGAGAGTACTTCAAATCCTTTAAAATGGCTAAATCGCGGTTTGAAGAACTTCAACCCGTGGAGCGCCGCACCTGCGCCGCACGAGCGCCGCGCGGCGCTCCGAAAAATGCGGCGGTCCTTGAGTGGGTCTACGAAGTCACTCACGCGACCGTCATGGGCGCCGTCCAGAAGGCGAATATCGCCAGAATACCGCAATCGGCCAGCGTCATAGACAGACAGAGCTGGCCAAAACCGGACTCGTGTAGACTGGTCACTTTTGCAAGATGGTAGGCCACCTGAGACGACAATGTCACAAAATTTGAGTTTGTAACTACGAGACAGAAGGGAGGCAGGGAGAGGGTTTCATCCTCTTAGTACGGAGCACCCTAGAGTTTTGAGAATCCTTACCAGAGAACTGACGACGAGGCCAGAGAACGAGAAGACGAAGCACAAACCGGCGGCTGTCAAGTCCTCAATCGGTTCTGCGATAGCCATGTCGTCTAGTAGTTTGATCCATAGACTTTGGTTCATTGCTAGTGGACGATAGCAAAGCGCTCTGTACACAAAGCAGCGGATGGACGAGAACCGACGAAGTAATTGGCTTCCGATGAAGAACGGACGGTTAGCCAATGGCAGCTGCGTTGCCAGCAACCTGTGGGTTGCGCAAAGACCGCAGGCGCAGTGATCCAATTAAGAGCGGGGATAGTGAAGCTTCCGTGCGCTTCCTGCGACTAAAGGGCAGAGCGCGATCTTTCCAGGGCAAGTCACAGCTGTCCTCTATTGCGCTATAGCCACACACCAGGCGTTGTACACACACACACACACACACACACACACACACACACACACACATACCTACTCTTCGTTGACGTTTGAGTGGTTGTATCTCTGACAGCCGTCACAAGCGGGTTCGGCTGTCACTGTCACACGCGCGAGAGAGAAAGAGCGGATTTGCGTAGGTAAGCAGACTCCGATTCATATAAATAGGATGCGTTCGCCATGCTACGCCAATTAGGCAGGACATTCTTTCGGCCAAGCGTAATGTTCTGTGGAGGCGGCGCTGTCCCTTTAATGCAGGGGTAACATAAGTGGAGAGCGGTGCTCGCTCCTGTTATGTATGTATAGGCATCAGAGCGCTGTTATTGCTGAAGCTGTTCTTATTCAATGAGAATCATTAGCGCCAACATTCACAGGATGGCACTTGCGTCAGAGAACGAGGCAAACTATCTGCCGCGATACGCGATTCATCGTACATAGTCCATTTCGAATCCGAAGAAACAGTCATCTTCATTAATCAAACACATTGCACTACTCGCACCCAAAGCTTGTGAAGTTGATATCTGGACTAGGGGGTTAGGCCCTCAGAAATTGATGGCAGCAAGCACAGCGAGTAAGTAAAGTACATACCGATGCACAGAGCAACCTAGCATACGCAGTTAGCAAACTTAGAGCCGCAGAGCAACATGTCGGATTAACCAGCGCATTGCGCGTAGCGTAGTGCCCTGCTGGATGACAAAGCGGCAATCGTCAACCCGTTGCACAGATTTCTCAGGAGAAGGCGGCCTCAGCTCTGTCTCCGCAGACGTCGTAGCATTTGTGCGGTCTCTTCTCTTTGCAGTGGTCGAGACTGCTCTTTCCCAGTAGAAGAACCTCCATCAGGCAGTCGAGATATCGGTGGCAGGCGTCGCAGCATTCGCTCTTCGGATTCAGACAACCGAAGCGAACCATTCTTTTCACGTGGGGAGCTGGCAGTCGGATGAATGGCCGCAGGCACTCTTTCGACGGGGCTGAAGGGCAAGCTGCTGATCCTGAAACCAACAGCCTATTGAACGCGGCGAGCACGTTGGGGTTTAAACAGTCCAAAAGATAGTGGAAGCAAAAGTAGACATGCCGCGCTACCAGCTACCGTAATCGTAACCCCGAATTACCTACGGCTACGGCATTTGGCCCTGACTTAACGGCTCCGGCATCAAAGACGGAATAAGCTTAACTTTGAGCCTAGTCAGGTCTAAAGTGTTGACTTAAAACTGCGCCAGTGCGCAGCAAACAAATTAGGTACCAACGAAGCCCAGAGAGGCAATCCAACGCTATCGTAAGAGATGCTTCTAACAGACGGCCTTGACCCCCCCCCCTCCCCCCTCCCCCCTTCACACATGCATCCATGCCTGAGCTGAAGCCTGAGCAAAAGATTAAGTCTAAGCTTATTCATGCATCTGCACCAACCTGACCAACTATCTCCGTCCTCGCTGCACTCGACATAAGCAGCCAACTCCTCCTGACATCTGGTGAAGTTGAGCTCCAGTCGTGTCTCCGTCATAAGGCCCAGATCGACAGGGACCCCTGAGCTAAGAAGTCGACTGCTGCCGAGTACAACGGCTATTGCCAATAGGCCACCGATTACAAAAGACATTGTCGAAAAGTTGTTGTATGTATGGTCCAACGGGAAACGAAGCAATGAATGACCGAGCGAAGAGCTACTGCATTGCGCAACGACCGTCATTCGCTGGAACCTTCGACGGACATTGATACATTACGTCGTCCGAGGTTTGCTCAGAGGTGTCTCGTGTTTGGCGGTGAAAAACTGTCGAACCGGGAACAATGGCTGCGCGAAGGCGGCGCGCCGAATCCTCCACAAAACTTTCAAGGGACTTTATTACAGCGGGCTGCCCTCGCTTCCTCCCTCGCTGTCTGGCCGACTATCCCACGCGTTCGAATTCCAACGCCCGCCTGCCTGCCTGCCGCTTGCGCAACTCGTCTCATGACAATGAATGGATAGTTGTTGTTGCAAACAATTGCAAGTTGGACCAAAATGAGTCGACGATCTTCGATGAATGACGATATCTCGCGTATACATTCTCGTGGCGCAAACAGACAGACTGTGGGATTTGTGTGAGGTGAGAGTTTTGGCTTCATCTGTCAACGCAACGCTGCAACAACTTGGTCTGTAGCAGGGACAAGTAACTCTCTAATCCGCCGGGACTCTGTTTTGAAGCACCGCTGCCATTTCTGTCGCTCGAGTTCCAGTTGGCAGCACTCACATAATTCACATGTTCACAAAATCTACATAATTCACACACACACGAAGTTTACATAATTCGTGCAGTTTTCGAGGCTTATTATGCCATCAATACTTGGTTCAATGAAACGTTCGGTTGACGGACCACCCGTTGAAAATTGTTGCAGTTCGTTTCAGTTGAGAGAAATTGTAAGCGCAGTCAAGTCAAGGGAAGCATTCTTGATTGGAACTGAATTGTCGAATGGAAGTCTCTTTCGTCGTTCCACGTTTTTCACAAATTGTAGCGTTCGTTGTCTGTCTGTCAGATAGTTGGCGGAAGACACCATATCGACTTCACCCACCGCGGAACTTTCCGCCTGAGGATGACAAGAGGGATGGTCGGTCGCGCGAAAACAATCGGCGCGTGATTGCGAGAGGGGAGACTGTTGTTGGCGCAATTGCCATTCGATGCACCTGTGCGCACTGCACTCTCTCGGGCGGAGTTGTAGTAGCCCGATCGGTGTCAGAAATAGAGAAGAAGGAAGACGTCAGCTCAATTACACATTCAGCAGTTACACTCCGCGTGTAACAGTAGTGACATCGCGCGAGAAGTGTAGTAAACAGGCCGGTTGTCGAGCGCGACTGAAAGAAAGAAAACCTTCAATCATCAACGACAAAATGGCCACCGTGCGAGTGGAGACGCTGGAGATGGGGCCGCGCCAGCGCATGGCCGGCGGCGTCGAGAGCGGCGTTCGCCCTCAGGCCGACTACCACCTCAAGGTCGACCCGGACCAGTACGACAGAGCTTTGGAGATCCGCCTCCTGTCCATCAGGCGGCCGCACATGCGCGCCTTCCACTGCGCCTGGCTGGCCTTCCTCACGGCCTTCATGGGCTGGTTCGCCATTCCCCCACTGATGCCCACGGTTCGGCAGCAGTTGAATCTCACCAAGGCCGAGGTGGACAATTCCAACATCGCCTCCGTCTCCGCCACCATCGTCGCCAGGTGAAGGGAACCTCACACAGGCTCCTATGCATTGACGTGTATAGTACGCCCACTGGATACCACCAACTAACCGGTTAACCACACCTGAGCAATTATAGAGTGCGTGAAACGCTTTGCGCGAGCTGGCTGCGTACCTTGTTTCCTCTAACAGGCTAACACTTTCTATTCTGTCTAGACACTTCAAGATCAAATTGAAAGAATAGACCGACAACTTCAAATAGGCCAGACAACGTACATAAACACACGCAAGAAAGGAGTCAAATAGCAGGGCAGTAAGCGAGTATTGACAAAGTAATTACACAAGTGCAACAAAACAAGCTGTGTGTGTAAAAAGTTCAACCTGTACTTTGTGTCTGCCAAATCTTGGTGAACAGTATAGTGAATTTCGTTCGCATAATTAGCCATATCTAGAGAAGGTATCTTGAAAACGTGTACCACAAATCAAGTCCAGCTATTACCATGATACGGTTGTCTCTACAACTGATCTGAAGCTCAGTGATATCGCCGCGTTCGCTATATGGTATCGGCATGATACGACGCCGTTCATCTTAAGTTTTATACCTGTGGGAATATGCCACATCGAACAAAAAACCTGCCAACTGTTTGGTCGGAATTTTGCTTGGCGTACGTATTTCTGCGTTATGACGTTTCTGTTATTTTGTAGAATGTTGCCTAATTGTCGCGTATTTCTATCAAATTCCACAATTGCAAACAATTTCCTTTGTGTTACACATTATCCGCGGTTTATGCTCTTTCCATTTCTGAAGAAATTTCGCCGCTAGCTCAACAGATGAAAAAATCGATTTTCGACATTTTCATATTCTAATTGTGAATATCTCCAATTAGCAGTTTTTCAAACCTGAAAAACTATGTCACAAATTCTCATTGGCTTACGACCTTTAAATTTCTGCATTTTCATTCGTCAATAAAAGACGTTCTATTTTTGTCAATTATTTGTCAAATCAATTTTTGTCAATTTTGACAAATAATTGCGTATTTCTATGGAATTCCACAATAGAAAATTTTTTTGTGTGTCACAAATTACCCGCGGTCTATGCTCTTCCCATTTCTGAAGAAATTTCGCCGCTATATCATCAGGTGAAAAAGTCGAATTTCGACAATCTTATTTTTTGCTTGAAAATATCTCAAAATTGCAAATTTTAAAAACTCAAAGCTATGTCACAAATCCTTATTGGCACACGACCTTTCCATTTCTGCATTCACATTCGTCAATAAATGACGTTGTATTTTAGTCAATTTATGCAATTTTAACAAATAATCGCGTATTTCTATTAAATTCCACATTTGCAAAAATTTCTTTTGTGTTACAAATTATCCGCGGTCCATGCTCCTTCCATTTCTGAAGAAATTTCGCGGCTAGCGCATCAGACGAAGAAGTCGATTTTCGACATTTTTGAATTCTAATTATAAATATCTCGAAATTGCAGTTTATTAAGACTGTGAAAGTATGTCACAAATTCTTATTGACATACGACCTTATCATTTCTGCATTCACATTCGTCAATAAATGACGTTGTATTTTAGTCAATTTATGCAATTTTAACAAATAATGACGTATTTCTATTAAATTCCACATTTGCAAAAAATTTCTTTTGTGTTACAAATTATTCGCGGTCCATGCTCCTTCCATTTCTGAAGAAATTTCGCGGCTAGCGCATCAGACGAAGAAGTCGATTTTCGACATTTTTGAATTCTAATTATAAATATCTCGAAATTGCAGTTTATTAAGACTGTGAAAGTATGTCACAAATTCTTATTGACATACGACCTTATCATTTCTGCATTCACATTCGTCAATAAATGACGTTGTATTTTAGTCAATTTATGCAATTTTGACAAATAATGGCGTATTTCTATTAAATTCCACATTTGCAAAAAATTTCTTTTGTGTTACAAATTATCCGCGGTCCATGCTCCTTCCATTTCTGAAGAAATTTCGCGGCTAGCGCATCAGACGAAGAAGTCGATTTTCGACATTTTTGAATTTTAATTGTGAATATCTCGAAAATTCGAAACTAGCAACAGAAACGGACATCGGATCCATACTCAGCGACATCGACTCTACTTGACCACATATGTCACTTATCTTACTTCGGTGGGACGGACAGACACACACACACACAGACACACATTGTCAACCGTATATATACACCTCGCCGCGCTGAGGCGCGGCGAAATAGCGACTCTATTCTTCACTCTGCGAGGTTCCCTAACGTTTACTACACAAGTGCACGACTTTTCAAGAGTTCTTGGCCAAGAGTCGAATTAATAAACTCACATCCTCTAGACCGACACTCATCAACGGTGTACGACTTCCTCGGAAAACGGAAAGTTATTGTTTGCGTAAGATTAAGAACGTGGAACTAAAGACTTAACGATAATCAAGCATTTGTAACACTTATGAAACGCTTCGCACTCATTGGCTTCCACTCGCTTCCACTGCAGACTGCTGGTGGGTCCCCTCTGCGACTGGCTTGGTCCCCGGACGGTGCAGGCGGCGCTGCTGGTGGGCGGCTTCTTCCCCGCCTTCGCTGCGGCCTTCGTGCAAAGCGGCTGGGCCCTGCTGCTGGCCAGGCTGTTGATCGGCGTCGTGGGCAGCTCCTTCGTCTGCTGCCAGTTCTGGGCCTCCAACACCTTCGCACACGAGGTCGTGGGCACCGCCAACGCCATCACCGCCGGCTGGGGCAACATGGGCGCCGGCCTGAGCTTCGTGCTCGCCCCCTGCTCTTCCAGGTACGACTGGTGGACAGTATGGGGAATTTCAATTGCGTACCGTGTATGTGTATGCACATGCGCATACGCAAAACCAAGCTCATTTGTGTAATGCTGTAAGCGTATTGCGTAGTACCCGGGGCAAATTAGTTTGCGTATGCGAATGACAACAGTGGAAAGATCTCCTCACATTAATGCAGTGGTAGAATGACAGAAGCGGTGACAACTGCACGCGTTCCAGTTATCAATCAAGTTTTAAAACCCACAGATGAAAAGAAATGCACGACAACATTTTGTTAGCCCCAGGTGCACTTGCCGAATACTCCGTGGCGTCTTAAGGATACTCAGGCAAGCGTAGTGCACCCATTGCGTAATGACGTTCTGTGCGCGTTTGCGCATGCATATATGTACGTAAATTGTTTTGTATATACGGACATGCGCGTCCAAAAATTTACGGGTATACACACAGTAATATTTCGCATCCGTATACGCATCACCCCAGGCGCTGGTCTGGACCGGCCTGGACCTCGACGTCAGCTGGCGGGCCACGCTGGGCCTCATGGCGCTGGCCACCCTACTGGTGGGCCTCTTCATCTTCTTCTTCTCCGACGACTGCCCAAAGGGCCAGTACCGGGCCATCAAGAAGCTGGAGGACGCCGACACGCACATCCCGCACCTGGGGGTGGTACGGTCGCTGCTGCTGGCCATCCAGGAGCCCACCACGTGGCTGCTGCTGGTCCAGTACGCCTGCTGCTTCGGCGTGGAGCTGGCGCTCAACAACGTGCTGACGGTGACCTCGGCCTTGGTGAGATTCAGCTGCTGGCGCACCGTGGGCATCAGTGGGGGGATGGCGAACCAGCCCATAAAGGCCGTCAGGAAGGCCAGCCAGGCACAGTGGAAGGCGCGCATGTGCGGCCGCCTGACGGACAGGAGGCGGATCTCCAAAGCTCGGTCGTACTGGTCCGGGTCGACCTTGAGGTGGTAGTCGGCCTGGGGGCGGGCGCTGCTTTCGACGCCGCCGGCCATGCGCTGGCGCGGCCCCATCTCCAGCGTCTCCACTCGCACTGTGGCCATTTTGTCGTTGTCAGTAGGGGGCTTTTTTCTTTGTCGCACTCGACGACTGTTTACTACACTTCTCGCGCGATGTCACTACTCGAGTGTAACTGAATGTGTAATCGTGTTGGCGTCTTCCTTCTTCTCTATTTCTGACACCGATCGGGCTACTACAACTCCGCTCGAGACAGTGCAGTGCGCAGAGGTGCATCGAATGGCGATTGCGGCAACAACAGTCCCCCTCACAATCACGCGCCGATTGTTTTCGCGTGGCCGACCGTTCCTCTTGTCATCCTCAGGCGGAAACTTCCGCGGCGGGTCTTCCGCCAACCATCTGGTAGGCAGACAACGAACGCTACAACATGGGAAACCGTGGAACAACGATGAGACTTCATTCGACAGATCAGATCCAAATCCAATCAAGAATACTTCCTTTGACTTGACGGCGCTTACAATTTCTCTCAACTGAAACGAACTGCAACAATTTACAACTGTACGTCAACCGACCAACGTTTCATGAACCAAGCATTGATAGCATAGTGAGCTGCAACACTGCTTGCAACCGCAGTGCACTAAAGACAATGGTGTCAATGGAAGAGCGTATGTACACCTGCCTGTGACGCTGAAAACCGGTCCTGATGTTGCACTCCCATCTTTGCACCGTTCGCACGTTCCCACGGTGCTAACGAAATAATGCGACAGATTACACAAGTACCACAAACAATGGAGCAGGCGTTTCTGTCTTTCTACTTAACGCGGTTAAATCCATACGTTCTGGAGTGTCAGAGGAAGACAGTTGCGCGCCTGTAAAGACGGTCGGCTTTTCACAACGTCTGCCTTACCGAGAAGTGTCATGTCGGTGATTCAAGAGCTAGTCATGTAGAGTAGTTCCTTTATCGCTTTCCAGCTCGTAACACAACTTTTTGTTACTGCGTTTTCTGTTGTGTCTGGGCGGATGTGTCGGTTGCTCTGACGGCTTCTTTTCTTCGTCAAAATTTGGTGTCTGAGGCTGCACATTCACACAAGTTACACACCACGGATGTAGGCACATGACCTTACAAGCCAATTTCGCGGCGTCCGAATGGCCAAAGAGTACCTACTGCTCAGAGAGATTGACTCGGCGCTCGAGACTGCGCTGGGAGACGCGCTGGTTGCTGGATACGAGCGCGACGACGACGACTACGACGATAGCGACGACGAAATAACCGACGGCGAACGACGAACAAGGCAATACATGACTGTGAGCGCCGAGCGGCTTCCACTGGATCTGAAACTTTTTGTGCCTTGTCTGCTGAGAGCTTTAACTGTACTTAGTGAAAATGGCGTTGTGTTGAAAGTTCTCAATCACTTCCACTATCAGATGTTGGGAGATGGACACCTGACCATGGGAACTCTGGAGTTTGCAGTGAAGGCTAGAGAGAGCGACTGCTGCCAGGTGTGGCTGTACGAGTTCGACGGGTGGCGGGATGGATCACATTTAAAACGGCACTCATCACATATAATTCGGGTGTTGGCACATACAAAACGGGACTGTTACATATAAATCGGCACTACCACAAATACCCAACAGTTGCACATATAAATCGGCACAATCACATATAAATCGGCACAATCGCATATAAATCGGTACTATCGCATATAAATCGTGACTTTAACATATAATCGGCCGCTCGGCGTGTCTGTTCCCTTGCTTACAGAGAATCGACTGGCACACGAACTAGAGTGTTTGTGTCAGCAAGCGAGCGCTTGTGTGTGTCTGGTGACCAGGCAAAATCCGTCTTCAAAGTGAAGGTTGTCGCAAGCGCTAGCTGGGAAGGGGCACAGCCGGCCTAAGCAGGAGGCAAAGCATGGGGGAGCGTGCATCCAACCAAAAGTTTGCACTAAAACTCGGTCGACGTCGCGCCTGGCGGGCCTCAGCTGAGGCTTAGCGCGACCACCAACTTCAGGGCGCGCTCCGCGCGCCCTGAAGTCGGTCACCGGTCGCGTTAAGCCTAAGCTTCGACCCGCCAGACTGCGACGTCGACTGACTCTTGTGCATGGTGGGCGCAGGGCGAGCCTAAGCATAGCCTGATTTGGAAGGAATATTCTGTGTCCGAAAGAAATGTAACGAAACGCGAGACGGCCATTGCTTCACACATGTAATCTAATGCAATTTACAGTTTGACAATACCCGATAGAAGTGCAGTCGGTTCATTTTAACGGCCGCTGCCCATTATGAACGCGTTTACGCCTACAAAAGCATTAATATGCGCTAGTACCCAAATATATGTGCAAGCACCAAATTATATGTGCAAGTACCGATTTATATGTGGATGTGCCGCTTATATGCGCAAGTTCAAGAATAAATGTGGAAGTACCGATTTATATGTGACGTGTCCTGTTTTATATGTGACCCGTCATTTTCCCCGAGTTCGACCACTACAACGACGACATGTTTCCAGCGACGCACATACACAGATGTATACATACATAGATACATAGATACTCAAACTGCTAGTTATCCCTTCTTGATATCTATGTATGTAGATACAACTTCCATTCTATAAATTGTGTAGACCGAGGTTGGGTTGGGTTAAGATATTGACTCTTCTAAGGCGCGCACCACGGTATGGATCTCTACTATTTGTTCAACATCACCATGGCCTCAGCCAAGGCGGAGATCGACTTCAACAAAAAGGACGTGCAGGTTCAGGGCCTCTTCACGACGCTGCTGACCAACTTTGCCAAATTCGGGTGACTTTCAAGTCGCTTCTGACTTCATCTAGGTACGCAATTATTACTGGTATTGGATTCATGTTTTAGCGACCCCACACCTAAAGATCAGCCGTTGACATGGGAGCCGACGTCGGCCGAGCGACCACTGCAACACCTTCACATCACCACTGAGCCGCAGATGAAGCCCAATTTCAGAGAGTGGCACTACAGACTGTGGACCGAAACACTTCCAAGTCTTTTGGACCCTGCAGAGACGACACAGCGAGCCAAGCGACTTAGGGATGTAGGGGAGACGCCAGAGCTTTCTACTCCTCAAGAAGGCCATAAGCAGGAGCTGTGATCTTCTATCTACGGTTGCCTAGACTGTTTGGCTGGGTTCACGCAACATGTCACGCCTTCCAATGGCCATTGTGCTTTACACTGACTACGGGACAACTGCGACAGACGGCAGTCCAAGTTGAATCGCGATACGCGGGTTTACGTAGCGAGCACAAACACTGACTAGTGAGGCCAACATAAGACCGACAAGCGGCCACTTGGTCCTACGACGGACTGTTACGCGACCTAAACATCGCGCTCCAGTGTTCACCAGGGTTTGAAGCGTTCGGTTGCAGCTGCTTTGGCGCCTGTTTGCGCTTCTCCAAAGCCGGATGCCGGGCCCAGGCCGTCTGTAGCTGATTGAAGTGCTCGTCTTGCTGCCGCTGGTTGTCACCCACTTGATTTCTCTTGATCTTTGCCTCACTACGGCATTTGATCGCCGCGCCCCATGAAAGCAGCGACGGCGATGAGTGTTTGGCGCAGGCGCAAGCGAAGAAGACTCCGAATAACGGGCCAGCCCATCTGGCGAGCTCAATTGTGGCGACCAGGCCAGCTGGGCCGTCCAGAAGTCGAAGCAGAGGCGGCCAGGAGACGCTGACGGCCGCAAGAATCAGCTGCATGGCCAGACCGCTGACGAAGTGGGACGACATGACCCAGGCGATGGTCTCCGTGGCTCGGACGTTCTCCTTCAGTTGATACCTCCCGGAGAGATTGGCCCGACGTCGTCGCTGCAGGTTCCGATTGACCAGAAGGGCCAGCAGGAACACGGCCAGTAGGACGACTTCCACCAGTGTTACGACGATGACCGCAAGGACCCCGGCAGACGACTGACGCGCCGCCGCCGACGACGACATAAGCAGCGTGCAGAAGGGCAGCGTCTCCTGCACACGCCACTTCTCCAGCACTCTGAAGAGGCTGATGACGAGAAAGAGAAGCAGCGGGCAGCCAATTGAAAGTCCCACGAAGGCCTTCGATCTGGCGTTCTCGTAGGTTTGGTAGGCCCGAGTTGCCACCACCCTCTCAACGGCCAAGAATACGAAGGCGACACTAGAAGCGGCCGTCCCTCCCATTCCAAGACAACCTCCGCTGAAGCAGCACGCCCGCAACGACGTCGCGAAGTGGCATGGAGAGAAGGTTGGAGTCTAAACAATAACAACTTCTGAAGTTTTGAGCCTTAATTATTATTACCTACAGTCATGATCTGGCAGCCGACCGTGGAGTAGTACTCCGCCGTCGCGGCAGTCGACAGGTTGAGGAGCGACTGGCCCACCTTCTGCAGCGCTAAGACCACCTGAGCCGCCGCCTGGACGCCGAGCAGTGTGCGCAGGTGGGCATGTACTGACATATGGTTCACAGCCAATGCTCACAACAGCCCATAGGAGATTCAGATAGATTTAACGTCATTTGATACTGTGCCTTTGCCAGTGCCTGATTTAAGGGTTGCACCAGCTCCCATGCCTCAGAATACACTGAAGCTACATAACACATGGATGCTTGCATTTAGCCCATAGGAGATTTCAGATAGATCTAATGTCTTCTGACACTGTGCCCCTGCCAGTGCCTGCATTTACCATTGCGCCTGCTCCCACACCTTTGATTACACTGAACTTTGCATATAGGCATTTGTGTTTAGCCCATAAGAGGTTTCAGATGGATCAAACGCTTCTTGACACTGTGTCCCTGCCAGTGCCTGCATTCACCATCGCACCTGTTCCCATGCCTCTGAATACACGTCGGGGTCTCACAGAGACAACTCTGTAATGAATGGTGACGCGACAGAGCGAAATTTCCACAAAAATGACCAGCAGGCACCCTTTTGTGCTCAGAATGTACTGTGCAGTTGATATTTTCGTGAATTTTGTGGAATTTAGTGGTTTGCGAAAGTTTTGAAATAGGAGGGGACAAATCGCAGTTAACGACAGTTCTTTTGATGTATTGATCTCCAGGATCCATCGCCTGTGTCTCGAGAAAATAGCCGGACAGACAAACAAACAAACAAACAAACAGACCGACTCTATGCCGCTTAGTATATAGGACTAGTGCCTTTAGCCCATAAGTGATACTGTATATCTATAGCTGAACACCTATGGAAACAGAGCCATTTGTATCGACCCATGGAAATCAGCCACTGCTCACAACATGTATTGGCCTATGATTCACAGCCGATGCTCACAACAGCCCATAGGAGATTCTGATAGATCTAAAGTCATTTGACACTGTGCCTCTGTCAGTGCCTGCTTTTAGGGTTGCACCAGCTCCCATGCCTCAGAATACACTGAAGCTAACACATGGATGCTTGCATTTAGCCCACAGGAGATTTCAGATAGATCTAACTAGCCGTTCCTTCCTGTTGCAGAAGAATTTCTGAGATCTGAATAGCATGGAATGTAGTCGTCAATGGCCGTAATTTCCTGTTGCATGATCTGTCGTGTTCAAGGTCTGTCCGTTGCAAGGTCTGTCCTGTTGTGAGCCAACGGCGCTGGTCGCCTCGCACGCGCGCTGCAACGTCCGTCCTGTTCATTGTCGAGGTCTGTCCTATTGCAGGTTATGTCCTGTTGCAAGGCCTGTCCTGTTGCAAGGTCTGTCCTGTTGCAAGGTCTCTCCTGTTGCAAGGTCTCTCCTGTTGCAAGGTCTGTCAGATCTGTCCTGTTGAAAGATCTGTCCTGTTGCAAGACGTGTCCTGTTGCAGAAGGTCTGTCCTGTTGCGACCCAACGGTGCTGGTCGCCTTGCGCGACCATCCTGTTGCCACGTCTGTCCTGTTGCAAGATCTGTCCTGTTGCAAGATTTATCCTGTTGCCAGGTCTGTCCTGTTGCAAGATCTGTCCTGTTGCAGGGTCTGTCCTGTTGCAAGATCTGTCGTTGCAGGGTCTGTCCTGTTGCAAAATCTGTCCTGTTGCAAGATCTGTCCTGTTGCCAGATTTGTCTTGTTGCAAAATCTGTCCTGTTGCAAGATTTGTCCTGTTGCAAAATCTGTCCTGTTGCAAGGTCTGTCCTGTTGCAAGATCTGTCCTGTTGCAGGGTCTGTCCTGTTGCAAAATCTGTCCTGTTGCAAGATTTGTCCTGTTGCAAAATCTGTCCTGTTGCAAGGTCTGTCCTGTTGCAAGATCTGTCCTGTTGCAAGATTTGTCTTGTTGCAAAATCTGTCCTGTTGCAAGATTTGTCCTGTTGCAAAATCTGTCCTGTTGCAAGATTTGTCCTGTTGCAAAATCTGTCCTGTTGCAAGATTTGTCCTGTTGCAAAATCTGTCCTGTTGCAAGGTCTGTCCTGTTGCAAAATCTGTCCTGTTGCAAGATTTTTCTTGTAGCAAAATTTGTCCTGTTGCAAAGTCTGTCCTGTTGCAAAATCTGTCCTGTTGCAAAATCTGTCCTGTTGCAAGATCTGTCCTGTTGCAAAATCTGTCGTGTTGCAAGATTTGTCCTGCTGCAAAATCTGTCCTGTTGCAAGGTCTGTCCTGTTGCAAGATCTGTCCTGTTGCGAGGTCTGTCCTGTTGCAAGGTCTGTCCTGTTGCAAAATCTGTCCTGTTGCAAGATTTGTCCTGTTGCAAAATCTGTCCTGTTGCAAGATTTGTCCTGTTGCAAAATCTGTCCTGTTGCAAGATTTGTCCTGTTGCAAAATCTGTCCTGTTGCAAGATTTGTCCTGTTGCAAAATCTGTCCTGTTGCAAGATTTGTCCTGTTGCAAGATTTGTCCTGTTGCAAAATCTGTCCTGTTGCATGATTTGTCCTGTGCAAAATCTGTCCTGTTGCAAGATTTGTCCTGTTGCAAAATCTGTCCTGTTGCAAGATTTGTCCTGTTGCAAAATCTGTCCTGCAGAAGGTCTGTCCTGTTGCGAGCCAATAGCGCTGGTCGCCTCGCGCGACCATCCTGTTGCAACGTCTGTACTGTTGCATCCTGTTGCAACGTCTGTACTGTTGCTTGCAGCATTCGTCCTGTTGCAGAAGTCTGTCCTGTTGCAAGCCAATGGCGCTGACTGCCTCGCGAACGCGCCGTACAAAGCGGCGCGCAAAACAAATGCTAGAGAGCAAGCCGATCGGTGCATTACCGTACTGTTCAGGCGATGCCTGCGTTGAAGACAGGCAGCAACAGGCGGCGCTAGCCGTGCAGCGATTGATTGCCGCCGCTGGCGTCCCGCTGGCGTTTAGGCGCGCCCGTGCTGAAGCGTCGCGTGGCGAA
Source organism: Linhomoeus sp. GSCO2_2 (assembly GCA_030248115.1). NCBI lineage: Eukaryota > Metazoa > Nematoda > Chromadorea > Monhysterida > Linhomoeidae > Linhomoeus > Linhomoeus sp. GSCO2_2. The sequence goes on from JASAMZ010011323.1 coordinate 25,725, forward strand.
GTGCTAGCGAGGCAAGCGTCGCGTTGCGAAGTGCTAGGAAGGCAAGCGTACTCAGACGGACGGACAAAACACCTAGCTGGCATAGTAATGTAGATGTGTTCTGACACTGTGCCCCTGCCAGTGCCTGCATTTACCATTGCGCCCCCTCCCGTGCCTTTGATTACACTGAACATTGCATATAGGTGTTTGTGTTTAGCCCATAAGAGGTTTCAGATAGATCAAAAGTCCCTTGACACTGCACCCTTGCCAGTGCCTGCATTTATCATCGAACCTGTTCCAGTGCCTCTGAATACACATTGGAGTCTCACAGAGACAACTTTATAGTGATTGGTGACACGACAGGGCGAAATTTCCACAAAAATGACCAGTAGGCACTCTTTAGTGCTCAGAATGTACTGTGCAGTTGATATTTTCGTGAATTTTGTGGAATTTAGTAATTTGCAAAAGTTCTGAAATAGGAGGGGATTCCTTCCAGCCCACGACGGCCAGTTTAAGCTATAGATCTCCAGGATCCGTCACTGTGTCAAGAGAAAATGGCCGGACAAACAGACACACACACGGACAGACTCTATGCCGCTTAGTACCAGGATCCACAGACTTTGGTTCATTGCTAGTGGACGAGGAGCAAAACGCTCGACCAAAGCTCTGTATACAAAGCAGCACATGGACGAGAACCGGTGAAGTAATTGGCTTCCGATGAAGGGCGGACGGTTAGTCAATGGCAGCTGCGTTGCCAGCAACCTGTGGGTTGTGCAAAGACCAGAGGCGCAGTGCTCCAATTAAGAGCGAGGATAGTGAAGCTTAAGTGGGCTTCCTGCGACTAAAGGGCTAGGGGCAGAGCGCGATCTTTCCAGGGCAGTTACAGCTGCTGTAGCCACAGGGCCACCAGGCGTTGTACACACACATACCTACTCTTCGTTGACGTTTGAGTGGTTGTATCTCTGACAGCCGTCACAAGCGGGTTCGGCTGTCGCTGTCACACGCGCGAGAAAGAAAGAAAGGGTTTGTGTAGGTAAGCAGACTTCGATACATATAAATATGGTGCGTTCGCCATGCTGCGTCAATTAGGCAGGACATTCTTTCGGCCTAGCGAATGTTATGTGGAGCCGGCGCTGCCCCTGTAATGCAGGGGTAACATTAGTGGAGGGTTGTTCTCGCTCCTGTCAAGTATTGGCATCGGAACGCTGTTGTTGCTGGAGCTGTTCTTATTCAATAGAAATCATTTATATTAGCGCGGACATTCACAGGATGGCACTCGCGTCAGAGAACGAGGCAAACAATCTGCCGCGATACGCGATTCATCGTGCATAGTGCATTCCGAAGAAACAGTCATCGTCATTAATCTAACACATTGCACTACTCGCACCCAAAGCTTGTGAAGTTGATATCTGGACTATGGGGCTAGGTGCTCAGAAATTGATGGAAGCAAGCACAGCGAGTAAGTAAAGTACCGATGCACAAAGCAACCTAGCATACGCAGTTAGCAAACTTAGAGCCGCAGAGCAACACGTCGGATTAAGCAGTGCATTGCGCGTAGCGTAGTGTCCTGCTGGATGACAGAGCGGCAATCGTCAACCCGTTGCACAGATTTCTCAGGAGAAGGCAGCCTCTGCCCTGTCTCCGCAGACGTCGTAGCATTTGTGTGGCCTCTTCTCTTTGCAGTGGTCGAGACTGCTCTTTCCCAGCAGCAGAGCCTCCATCAGGCAGTCGAGGTATCGGTGGCAGGCGTCGCAACATTCGCTCTGCGGATTCAGACAGCCGAAGCGAACCATTCTTTCCACGTGAGGAGCTGGCAGTCGGACGAATGGCCGCAGGCACTCTTTCGACGGGGCTGAAGGGCAAGCTGCTGATCCTGAAAGCAATCGCCTATTGAACGCGGGTAGCACTTTGGAGTTAAACAGCTCAAGAGATTTAGTGGAAGCGTACATGCCGTGCTACCAGCCAATCGTAACTTCGATTTACCTACTACTACGACATTTTTAACGGCTCACGCATCAAAGACAGAATAAGCTTAATTTTAAGCCTAGTCTGGTCTGAAGTGTTGACTTTTAAACTGGGCCAATACGCGGCAAACAAATTACCAATAAAGCCCTGAGAGCAAATCCAACGCTGGCGGATGAGAAGCTTCTAAAAGACTAAGCCATGATCCCAGCTTGCACTAGCATCCATGCCTGAGCTCAAGTCTAAGATTATTCATGCATCTGCACCAACCTGTCTGACGTTCTCCGTCATCGCTGCAGTCAACATAAGCAGCCAACTCCTCCTGACATCTGGTGAAGTTGAGCTCCAGTCGTGTCACCGTCATAAGGCCCAGATCGACAGGGGCCCCTGAGCTAAGAAGTCGACTGCTGTCGAGTACAACGGCTATTGCCAATAGGCCACCGATTACAAAAGACATTGTCGAAAAGTTGTTGTATGTACGGTACCAACGGAAAACGAAGCAATGAATGACCGTGCGAAGAGCTACTGCATTGCGCAACGAATGTCATTCGCTAAATCGCTGGAACCTTCGACGGACATTGATACCTGCATTACATCGTTCGAGGTTTACAAAGAGGTGATCGTGTTGGGCGGAAAAAACCTGTCGCCGAGAGCGGGAACAATGGCTGCGCGAAGGCGGCGCGTCGAATCCTCCACAAAACTTCCAATCAAGGGACTGGCAAAACGGGTATTTATTACACCGGGCTGCCCTCGCTTCCTCCCTCGCTGTCTGGCCGACTATCCCACGCGTTCGAATTCCAACGCCCGCCTGCCTGCCTGCCGCTTGCGCAACTCGTCTCATGACAATGAATGGATAGTTGTTGTTGCAAACAATTGCAAGTTGGACCAAAATGAGTCGACGATCTTCGATGAATGGCGATTTCTCGCGTATACATTCTCGTGGCGCAAACAGACAGACTGTGGGATTTGTGTGAGGTGTGAGTTTTGGCTTCACTGTCAACGCAACGCTGCAGCAACTTCGTCTGTAGCAGGGACAAGTAACTCTCTAATCCGCCGGGACTCTGTTTTGAAGCACCGCTGCCATTTCTGTCGCTCGACTTCCAGTTCACAGCACTCTGTCGTCACTGACACCGTATCACTCGTGTAACACCACTACATACATAACAGCGCATACAAGAACAAGTGGGTGTGGCCAATGCGCGAACCAACCAATCAGCGAGTGGCACCAGGCGGCAGCGTACAGCGTGACGTTTCATTACATGTGTTTTGTGTCACACACAAACGACAGTCCGAAACTATGAAATTCACGCATTTCTTTGGGAGAAGGCGGCTTCAGCTCTGTCTCCGCAGACATCGTAACATTTATGTGGTCTCTTCTCTTTGCATTGGTCGAGACTGCTCTTTCCCAGTAGAAGGGCCCTTGTCAGGCAGTTGAGATATCGGTGACAGACGTCGCAGCATTCGCTCTGCGGATTCCGGCAGCTGAAGCGCACCATTCTTTCTACGTGAGAAGCCGGCAGTCGGACGTATGGCCTCAGGCAATCCTTCGATGGCGCCGGCGGGCAACGCGACGACCCTGGATACACAACCAGTTTTGTTAACTCTTGGCTTAATGTTGACTTTGCATTTAGATGGTGTATCTATATTAGTACGCTCAAGCCTGAATACAGAATATGCATGCCAACTGCCTAAACAAGCGCGACGCAGACCCAATACCGTAATCACGTTTTGTCGCAGTTGCAATGCTAGTTACCTCCTCCGCTTGGAACAAAGTCGACGTCTAAACTACACTGCAAAGGCTAGGTACAAACGAAAACCTGCACACCGAAGACTAACGCTAACCAAACCTAAACATCCACAAATTCTACGCATATTAAGCATTAGAATACCTGATGCTGATATGATGTGAATCCCGTCCAAGAGAAGCTTCCACACCTGTCTTTCCTTTTCTGCAGTTGACGTGAGCTGCCAACTTCTCTTGACATCTGACGAAGTTGATCTCCAGCCGTGTCTTCACCATCAAGCCCAGATTGAAAGGGGCGCCTGAGCTGAGAAGGGGTCCGCTGCAGGTGACAATGATAACAACAGTTGTCACTGCTGCACTGACAATCGCCAGAGACATTCTCGAAGGTTACGGTCGTTGCAAACAAACTAAGATCGCTTTGGTGGAAACAGAAACGAAGCAATGCATGCTGTGGCTATGAATAACTACCTTTAAATGGATCCGCCGAACGTGGAGACAGTTTGGACAACGTTTCTTGAGGTCTTTGACGACCAATGATACATACATTGTCCGTTCCGTACAGTAGATTACTCAGAGGTGCCGGCGCAAGTTTTGTGGTCGAAGAACTGTCGACCAGACGAAACAGCCAATGGATTATCCACGAAATTTTGTGTGGGGACTCGCGGACACGTGAATAATACAGGCGGCCTGCCATCTCTCCCTCTTCTCTCTGCCTGTCTGTCTGACTATCCCACGCGTGCGAAAATTCCAGCCGCCCGTTTACCGAGCGCGCCGCCGCCGTTGCGCAACCCGTCTTCTCATGGCATCGAATGTATGTGCTGGAACTTTGCCCAAAATGAGTCGACTATCCTCGTTGAATGACGATTTCTTGCGTGCGTACCCCACGTCGATATGAATGTACTGGAACCAGGAACTTTGCCCAAAATGAATCGACGAAGTTTGGCGCGTGGCGAGCCCTCGCGTGGACTAGCGTCGCGTTGCAAACGGACTGCGGGAATTACTGTGTAGTGTGAGTGTCGAATATTGTCTACATACTGGCGAACGACAGAGCCGAAGACGGCGTATTTGCATACTGCACTGACTACTCCGCGACACTATGTTGTCGACCATCTCGGTCAGAAGTGTTGGGGTTGTTGACGTGATACAGCAACAATACGCGTGTCCATGTTATAACATGTCGATCTGTAGCTGGAGATCATTAGCGGAGTAAAACGTGGCTCAGACAGAGAAAACGGTACAGAAGTTGCCAAAGCACTCGAAGCGTCCAAACCCGAACCGAATAGAAGTGAGCAATTTAGCACCTCAGTAACATCTTGGCATTGTCTTCTGGCAGCAGCAGGATCCATTACGCCTGAACATGGGGAAGAAGAAGAATCCTGTTTGTCATCGCTATTCATTTCTGTCGTTTACATCAGGCGAAGGTGGCCTCAGCTCTGTCTCCGCAGACGTCGTAGCATTTGTGTGGTCTCATCTCTCTGCAGTGGTCGAGATTGCTCTTTCCCAGTAGCAGAGCCCCCAGCAGGCAGTCGAGGTATCGGTGGCAGGCGTCGCAACATTCGCTTTGCGGATTCAGGCAGCCGAAGCGAACCATTCTTTTCACGTGAGGTGCTGTCAGCCTCAAGTATGGCTGCAGACATTCCTTAGATGGCGCCACTGGGCAACGGGACGCCTCATCTGAACCTGAGGCTTATTTGTCAAGCAATAATTTACGCAAAAAGTTTTGATTTAAGCAACTAAATCAACTGTCAAGCTGTCATCTATGCCTTTTGTCTTGAGAGGACTACTAAGCAATAGAAACAGGACGGTAGACTGACCTCTTGGTTGGGCGTCGTCGCAGTCGACGAATTCCAACAGCTCTGCTTGGCATTTGGCGAAGTCGACTCTTACGGCATCGATCATTCGCGCTTCCGTTAACGATGGTACTCCATTACAAGACGGTAAGACCCAGCAAAAGACGCATAGGTTTGTTGCGAGGAGCATGAGAGACAGAGTCATCGTACTATGTACACGCTTAATACTCCAAATGTGCTCCAAATGATCAACTCTGGCGATTTATATATGGAGCGTCTGACGACATCGTCGCAAAATCTTCGCGCATTCCCCTCTTCGTCGAGACTTGCATGGACTCGTCAGCGCTTCGTCGCACCTAACGTTGTTACACAGTTGTGATTGCGCAGAGACAAGAACAGAACTCTCGTGTTCTTCGAAGGGCACGTAAATTTGTCGGCAACGTGCGTGCGTGGGAGACGGAAAGGATCTCGTTTTACTGATTGAAGTTTCCAGCAACGGGAATTCGAACTTGCGCGCGGCGGTCGCATGCCGTAAATACTACATGTGCCAACATAAGCCTCCCTCCCATTCCTGACAATAACTTTTGCGCCGTGTTCTGGGTTTGATAATGTATGTTTTGCTTTACTTGTATTCTTATTTCGCCGCCCCCCAGGGCGGCGAGTATATATACGGACGCTATTGTCTGTTCGTGTTTCTGTGTGTCTGTGTGTCTGTGTGTGTGTGTCACAAAACTAGACACGACGGTTAGTGCCACCCAATGGAGTCGAATGCGCTGAGTAACGTGTCGATGTCCGTTTCTGTTGCTAATTTCGCTATTTCGAGATATTTACAATTAAAATATGAAAATGTCAAAAATGACACTTTTATTTACAAGTCATAGCGGCAAAGTTTTCGCTGAAATGGAAAGGACATAAGACGCGATGAATTTGTGACATAGTTTCGGATTTTGAAATTCACGAAATTAGGGATATTTTCAAGGTTTTTGTCAAAATTCCCAAATTTCGACAAATTCAAACAGCTTAAATTTCAAAACTTCTTTGCACGGATGTACCGAGCACAGTCTGCCAAGTATTCAGCAAATAGTTTCAGCGAATATAATTAACGAAATTTAGGATATTTTTAAGGATTTTGTTAAAATCCACAAATTTCGACAATTTCAAACAGCTCAAATTTCAAAATTTCTTTTTACGGATGTGTCGAGCACAGTCTGCCAAGTATTTATCAAATAGTTTCAGATTTTATAATTAACGAAATTAGGGATATTTTCAAGGTTTTTGTCAAAAATCTCAAATTTCGACAAATTCAAACAGCTTAAATTCAAATCTTCTTTGCACGGATGTATCGAGCATAGTCTGCCAAGTATTTAGCAAATAGTTTCAGCAATTATAATTAACGAAATTTAGGATATTTTTAAAGATTTTGTCAAAATCCACAAATTTCGGCAATTTCAAACAGCCTAAATTTCAAAATTTCTTTTCACGGACGTGTCGAGCATAGTCTGCCAAGTGTTTATCAAATAGTTTCAGATTTTATAATTAACGAAATTAGGGGTATTTTCAAGGTTTTTGACAAAATTCCCAAATTTTGACAAATTCAAACAGCTTAAATTTCAAAGTTTCTTTGCACGGATGTATCGAGCATGGTCTGCCAAGTATTTAGCAAATAGTTTCAGCGAATATAATTAACGAAATTTAGGATATTCTGAAGGATTTTGTTAAAATCCACAAATTTCGACAATTTCTAACAGCTTAAATTATAAATTTTCTTTTCACGGATGTGTCGAGTATGGTCTGCCAAGTATTTATCAAATAGTTTCAGATTTTTTAATTAACGAAATTAGGCATATTTTCAAGGTTTTTGTCAAAATTCTCAAATTATGACAATTTCAAACAGGTTAAATTTCACAATGTCTTTGCGTTGATGCATTGGGCATAGTCTGTCAAGTATTTAGCAAATATTTTCTGATTTTACAATTAACGAAATTTGGGATATTTTTTTAAGATCCTCAAATTTCGACAATTCCAAATAGCTTAAATTTATAAATGTCTTTGCATAGTTGTGTCGGGCGTAGTCTGCCAAGTATTTAGCAAATAGTTCTAGATTTTATAATTGAAGAATTTAGGTATATGTTTTTGTCAGACTTTTTAAAGTTCGACAATTTCAAGCAGCTTAAATTTTAGCATATCTTTGTGTGGATGCATCGAGCACTAAGCTCAAAAGAATGGGGCGTCGTCCCATTTATACCCTTTTCTATCGGGCGTCGTCCCATTTATACCCTTTTCAATAGGGCGTCGTCTCATTTAGACGCTTTTACTGCACTGTGTGTCTGCGGCGAATTTCTCTGATCCATTTATGGATCAGTTGCCACAATTATAAGCGCAAAGTGTGCCTTACATATGGAACCTTCTGATCCATATGTGGATTAGGTACCCCGAACAAAGACCAATTGCGGCGAAACCCCACCAAATTGTCGACTAAATATCTAGCGGCACTTCACTATCCAGTGCACATTATCGCGCACACGCTCTCAAGTTTACACTGATGCCAACGTGGTGCCACAGTTTTTAGACAAAGCTTGTTTTTCATTACATATGTACCTATTTTACTTACTTAGTTAGCAGAAATATTCACAAACTTCAAAGAGCATGTAAGACGAGGTAACAATTTGTTCCGGTGTAACCCTATCGCAAACTTTATTTGGACGCGCCGAAATTTCCGCTTGACGCACGTATATCGATGATTGACTTTATCATGCATGTATTCGGGTGAATCAAACTTCAGGAAAATAGAATTCGGTGTTTTGGAAAGAAGTGTGTGTACAAGCGTGTTCGTGTTGTACTGTATTTCGGAACGCTGCAACAGTAGAGGACGAGTCAAATTCGAGAGAGTAGCAGATTATGCCGATGTTTCAGTACATCACACAATGGCGATTACAAGCAGCAAGCATCTAAATTAGTGCAAACCGCCAGTCGGACAAACGAAAGTGACTGTCTCAGAAATCAGTGTTGTACTGTACAAACGCCCGTAGCTGTAGTACCAGAAGTATATCAGTGTGAAGCCCGCACACCGCGCATGATGTAGTGCCGTCAGCTCAATCGATTTGTACAGAAAACACTAAGCGCAACAAGACACGCAATGAGTCGAGGTTACTGACACAACTGTTGCACCACTGTTTACACACGTCTTTTGATTGAATTGGACCCAGTACAATACGCAGCACAGACTCAGTGTAGCATGAAGTGTCAGGAAACACCATAATACAGGATTCCACTGCAGAAACATGTGACAGCTGAATACCAAGGAAGCGCCTAAGCAAACTAAGGTGGAACAGTATACAGCCCAAATGCTACAGTAGTCTGTACACCACACGCACCTTGGATCACAACCTTTTGGCGAGCGCGCGACAATGGGCAGAAATTGGCACCACAAAGGGCCATTCAGACATTGCAGGAGCTGGGTTTGTAAATGATTTTCTTGCGGAAAGAGCTCAGCGACTGACGGAAGTCGTCCACAAGAGAGGTGGGCCGACCCAGGCCCACTGCAGCCGACCCGTTGACCGCTGGGCGTCGGCCCCCCGCGGCGCCAGCGCAACTGCCCCCACCCCTCCGTAGAATGGGCGCGCACTGACTGTGCTCGTCTGCGGTGGCCGTCGCCTGACTGTTGGCGCTGCTGCTGCTCTCTTCTGAGCTGCTGCTGGACAGCAGACTCTCGCCGCAGGGGTCCTGCGCCTTCCTCGTGGCCCCTGGGGCGCCCAGACCGTTGTTGCAGGGGCCCAGCTGCCAATGGAGAGCGTTTCAGTTGTTCACGAGCTTTCATCAGCCTTGGAAACTATTGATGATGCACTATCTGATTTCGTGCGAAATTGAAAGCTGACTGAGTCGCGTATTGAAACCACTCAGAAAGGGTACAACTGAAAAGAGATTCAGAAGGCAGTTGTACCGTAACCTCGCTAGATTGCCAAGTCAAGACGATTGTCTGACTCGGACAGAGCGAACCGTAGAGGTTTCATATTCCGAACTTTTGGAGCTCCTTTTAGCTTCGTTGGCAAATGTCTCTGGCTTCATCTTTCTGGCTTTCACTACATTAGCATTTGGCAATGTACGACAAGAGCTAACCAGATTCGGATAGAGCGTCTCCGAGCCCACTCCAGAAGATATTGTCTTGATAGGCGCCTGCTTCTTGTCTCTCCTGAGCTTCAGCAACCAACAGATGACCAAAGCGAGCAGCAGAAACAGAAGTCCCATTCCAATGGAGGACCAAAGCAGCATTTGCACCATGTGAGGAGGTGAGTAGGTCCCCGGATGGGCCGTCGCCACTGTCGGCCGGTAGATGTCGCCACTGGTCGTGCTGGTGTAGAGGCGGAACCAAGGAGGCGGCGTGTAGTCTACAAAGGTTTCGCGTAGTGGTAGTAATACTTAGCGAAACAAAGCGTATTCAATAGCGAGAGACTGTATGCTCACCTTTCTCACAGACGTAGCAGCACTGCCCCTTGAGGCGGATGGCGTGCTGTGGCTCGCAATCCAAGGGGCGGCATTCAAATCTTGTGCAGATGACGTTCCCGCTGCTCTCGCAGGTGCAGTTCTGGCATGGGCCGTCGCGCCACAGCTCCCCTTTGGAGTAGACGCCACTCTTGTATTGGCACTGACGTTGCTTTGGCTTCTTGGTGCTATTCTCGAAGTCATCTGAAAGAGAATAGCTATACACAGTATTAGGTACCGTGCAAAGCCGCATTGCAAAGATAGTAGGTATGACAGAGAGGTCAGCATACCAACGCAGATGGGGCAACAGCGGCCTTTGACTTGAAGCTTTCTGGAGCCTTTGCCGCAACGCTTTCCCTTGGGACCCCCACGGCTCGTTGGAGATGTTCCATGGTCTTCTGCTACTTCTTCTTCGCTGGGACCGGCAAACAGTTTCTTTAGAATGAGTTGGTCAATGCTGAGATCAGTTATGGAGCTCTTGGGGTGACTTGAGTGGTCGTCGTCGTTGGCGCACGTTTCTTCGAAACACTGGACGCTTCCATCGAGATTGCACTTGCAGCTGACGCAGTCGTCACGTCTCCATTGGGTTCCACCGACAAACGCCTGAAGTTTGCACACGTCTAAATATGACACGCTTCTGTATTCTTGTTTGGTTCGGTTCACCATTCCAGTCAGCTCGTCAGTACACCCCGCTGTTGTCGACTCTTCAGGGTGCACTGGTTGCGACGGAGGTTCAGAAGCCGTGTCACATCTACAATGTTTCGCCAGAGATTCAATGCAAAGCTTGTTGCTCAGTGGTTCGTTTACCTGGAACAACATTCTCCCTCTTTTATCAATGGTTGTTCGCAGGGCGCTGGAGGACAGCGGGCTGTGGCGCTGCAGAGCACGTGACCCACTCTGCAGGTGCAGCTGAGGCAGCCGTCGTCGGCCGTCCACGTCTCTCCGTCCACCTTGACCTCACCCGTCCCAGGGGCCGTGCACACCGTGTGCCCATGGTCCCTAAAGCGGCCCTTCTGCAGCTCCACCTCATGGGCTGGCTGGTCCCGACATCTGGGACAGCAGGCGTCTGAAACGTGGCGAGTGCATGTGAGATGGAGACTTCAGCAACTGTCATGGGACATTGACATGACATGTGACTGACCATCGTCCTTGACCAGATCTTGTTTGTCACAACCCTTGGGCTCAGGACAGGAGATCAGAGAGCAGAACTCGGCGCCGTCCTCGCAGAAGCAGTGCCGACAGCCGTCGTTCCACCACTCGCCGCTGTCTCGCTGCTGGATGGTCGCTTCAGTGGTAAGCAGTGGGTGGGACGCTGCAGCTTTCGTCAAACAGGGAGCTTCCTTGGAATCGGACACTTCTGCAGGGCTTTCTTTCGTGGATTCCCGAGCTAAAATGTTTCACTTGCGTTGCATTCAGTGGTGCTGTAGACAAACTTAATATTAGAAATTGACCTGTTTACCTGAACACTTGCAGATGGGACACCCGTAGCGGTTGACTTCGAAACCGTAGAGGCAGTGCTTGTAACACCTGTAGAGGGGCGGGCACTTGTCGCAGCGGCAGACTGCGCAGTTGTCGGCGTCGTGGACGTAGCCGTGGGCGCACTGCCTGCAATTACCAGTTGCGTTGTCACATGGGCTTCAGCAGTTTCAGGGGTATTCCACTGAACCGACTTGTGGCAATTCTCCTCCGTCAGGGGGTCGCACAGCACGGTGGTGGCGTTGTTGTTCTCGGAGTTGTACAGCTGAAACTCCTCTCCGAAGGCGGCGGCCGCAAGCTCGTCGCATTCGCACACGAAACAGCCCCTGTCGTCTTTTCGCAGCCCGTATTCGCAACGCAGAGGGCAGTGGTCTATGTCTGGACAAGTGGCAGGCATTCGGACCTCCGTCGGTTCTGAACAAATTGATGTTTCACGAATACTAAGAAGTAACTGCAGTTTTTGCGCGTTTAATGCGCCATGTCGTAGATTTGTACACAATGGTAACGCACTGACATCGACAGAAGTCGATACTGCATGAGCACCTTTTGTGACAACTATCGTTTCACAATTGCACCCTTGGGACATTCAAATCTGCATCTTTGAAGAACAAAAGAGCCAATCACCAACCATCGCAGACGGGGCAGCACTCCCCCTTCACTTTTCTTGGGTGGTCGCAGTCCTGACTGCAGAGCACGTGTCTGCACAAGGCCTGGCCGTCTTCGGCGCATGTGCAGTTGCTGCACTCGCTCTGCACCCAGGTCCCATTGAAGGGGACGTTCTCGCCCTTCTCCGTCTTGCAGCCCTTGCAGACAGGGCAACACTCGTTGGCGTCGACGGCGGCCCAGCCACAGTTGTCTGAATACGACCAGGCTTGTTGCGGGGTGTCAAGCGCAACGTTGTGCGCACGGCGGTCTAGACCGTTCAACCATTGTCACTGGACGATTGGCGCCTTACAAAGACCTTGCATTGAAACGCCCTCTCACGGCCGACCACATGAGAAAGAAACATTTGACGAGAGGAAACAACTGATTGCACGAAGTCATGGCTATTCGTCTCAGGCACGGACATGGACCTTTGAAATTGGGAGACATAGCACGACGAGACACTACAGCTGTGTTCGAAACATTCGGTGAGGTTCGCCGGTGACAGAATTGAGCGATACCAGTGGAAACCTTTCTGTACTTCGATTACTGAGAAGGCATTAATTGAGGTGACACTACCCGTCTCCGATTAACTCACCACTTAATGACTCGCAGGCCATGGTCTTGCACATGCGCAGGCCGCTCTCGCAGCGACACTGCATGCAGGGCTGTGGTTGCCAGACCTCTCCCTCCTTGCACTCTCCCTCCTCTCTCTCCTCCAGCAATGCCGCGGGATCATCTGCGTTAACTTCCATGGATCCATCAGCCTCAGCAGTGGAGTTCTCAGCGATGCCAGTGGTCTCCACCACTGGAGCCGCAGGGGGGAGCAACGTAGGCACACAGTCGAACTTGTCGCAGCACTGGCCCGGCTGGCCGTTCCCATGGAAGGTGATGTTGGCAGTCTGGCCTGGCTCTGGACAGTCCACTGGAGCGCAGATGCCAGGCAGGCATTTGCATCTGAAGTGGGCATGGTAGGAGCCTGATGTCATGTGGAGCAAAGCAATCGTGCAAACCTTTCATAGACAGGACAACAGCTGCCGGACGGTACATAGCTGAGAGGCTTGTGACTGTCCTTGGGGCACTCTTCATGACCAAGAGGGTCAGGCGGACATGGAATGCCTTCGCAATGAAGCTCTGAACGGTAGTGGGGAGTGACGCTGGATACTAGAATACTGTCTAAACGATATTCACAACGCAACTGGTGCGCATGAGAAACATTTTGGACACTCATCATATTCTCACCTTTTCTGCGGCACTCGAGTTCGTGACAGCATTTTCCTGGTGTTCCGTCTCCCTCTTTAGACTTGGCCAACTCGAAACCCGGCTTGCATTGAGGTATCTTCGCGAAGCACTTCTGCAAAGGGGGAATTGTGACGTACATACCTACAGTACATGTATGTGGCCGCCTATACCTACTGAATGTCAGTGATTTGATTGTCAACGATTCCTTACAATTCTGCAACACTTCCCCAACCTTGGGATCGCAGACGCAACGACCCTGTTTGCGGCAGCACTCGCCCTTCTTCAATGGAGGATCGACCAGAGTTGAGTCTTCTGGGCAGGCTGGTTGAAAGACCACTTGGCACTGAACCCGCTCGCAGGGATCTTCTGAGGTCGTCATTGCTTGACTCTCGGCTGGAAAAGAGGCGTTTGGTTGGTTGGTTGATGAATCAAAGTTCTGGATGACAATTATCGACGCACAATAGAAGTTGTCAATAAATAACGCGGCCAGCAGAACGAGAAACAGTAAGGGAAGAGTGCAGGATTCATGAACAAACAGTAGCAAGGCAGGTCTTGGTCATCTCTAGCAGGTGCTGAAACATTCTTGCGCAGCTACGTTTGTATGTACATACCTAGATGCGCATGGGACTTCTCTGGTCTTACTTACTGTAGCTATTCTTAGGCAACGTGCTTACTTGCACCCTCAAGTAAAAGGATTGGGGAACAAGAGGGCAGGGGGGGGGAGGTTGCGATTGCGAGGTGGAGTGCCCTGACAGCAGTCTTGTCGTTGTACCACATTTTTCCAAATTGTTTTGTTATTGTTTTGTTCCACAGCTTAATTTTACAAATTGTTTTGTTATTGTTATTGTTCCTCTCAAAATTCAACAAATTGTTTTGTTATTGTTAACAATTTAGGAACAATTGTACCTAAATTGTTCCAAGGTATGAAGACTGGGTGCCGTAGGGCAGAAGTTTGTCAAGTGGTAATCTCCATGAAATCAAAAGAATTACGACTGACTAGCAAAATGTTCTTAAATTACCTATACGATGTTTGCACCATAACTGCTGTGGATTACCGCATAATTTTTACCGACCTTCAGAACAATTTAGATACAATTTATAAGTTTCCAAATTGTTTTGTTCTGGAACTATTTCAGATTGTTATTGTTATTGTTTTGTTCCTGGGAGCCGTGGAACAAATTGTTATTGTTCCTAAATTGTTAACAATTTAGGGGTACAAATTGTTAGGTACAATTTGTACCCAGGAACAATCGACAAGACTGCCTGACAGAACAAGCCAATTTGATTACTGCATCCAATCAAATCAAGCAGAGGCACTAGTAGGAAGACGGCGCTGTCAATGCCATTGCCAATGAATAGTGGGCAATTCAGTCGGGCGCAAAGGGGAAGCCGCTTCGCTCGCGCGCGCTCGGAATAACAATGCTCGGCCGATCGCGGAAGGCGCTATTTGCCCAAACGGCCGTATACAGAGGTGTCAAATGTTTGGCGCGCCTCGCTGTTTATTTGCCCATACGTCGCTTACTCTCTGTATTCGCGCCGCGTAAACGCGACGCCTTCAAGCCACCCGCTTCCTTCCAGACAGACGGATGGCGCCCCCACTCACACACATACACACTTTGGGGCCGTTTCCCCTTCCATAAAGCGGGCTGTAAAGATGCTCAATCACACATAACGTCTTCATCCCCTCAGAATCGATTTTGTAGGGATGAGGAGGGCAGGGAAGTCTTCCGGTCCAATTGGGCAAAAGACGACTTTCCTTCCAATGTGCGCCTTAGGCCTATTTTGGGCGGCGCGACGTTGGCAATTCGTCATATCAGCGCTCGCGGCAACGACCGCGAACGGCGCCCCACCGCGCCAGTCTCAAAGGGCGGGAACATCAAACGGGCGGTCGCCGATTGCAGCGATTTTTGGGCTGGCCGCGCGCCGACGGCTCCAAAAAAGTCAATACACCAAACGCGTGCGCGCGTGCGAACGGGCCCGTAAATTCTTGACAACTCGCCGACAAGAGTTGACCGACCGCTTTATCATCGCGCGCGAAGCGCTGCGCGCGAACTATAAGCGGTTTACGAGGCGACACTAGGCGCGAAGCATTAGCGGCGCGGTCCAAAGTGTAGAGAGCTCAGCACATTTCACACCTCCTCGCTCACAATTGTTCACATGGCGCAGGCGAAGTGAAAGTGACAGAAAAATGAAGAGCGCGCAATCATACATGCATGTGACTAGGGTTGCGTGGAATACCCTTTCCCCCTGGTCAAGCTTCAAGTTGCTGCGCGCGCGACGCTGAATACATACTTAGTGGACAGTTTGTCGCTGTCGATTTGTAATAGAGAAATCTCCAGGAGGCCAAAATGCTTGTCGCTTCCGTTCCAGGAAGGTAGCGATGATATGTATCCTCACAGAATCCGTGAGGGTGCCTATGTTACTACCACTCAATAGAACGTTGATGCGCTTCCACAAGGGCAGAATGGAAAGTCAGACAGCCGCCTGTTTGTCTAGCGAAGCAGGCCCGTTATCGCCTTTGACACGTCGCATCTTCGTACACACATGTGTACTGCACACTTACGTTGGCGCAAGGGATTGACATCTCGAGAGCTAACCGAGGTGCCATCTACCGCTAATCCACTAAGTAAACGCAGCAGACAATGGAGGTCGGTCAAATACGGCACACACACGTGAATAGGGAGAGCGCGCCAGCCAAACGCCGCACTCTGCAATTATACCCCGAGGGTACAAAGGAAATTGCACCGTCTGCTAGAAGGGACTTAATTGGACCAGTTTTATTGACTGGGTGCCAGGCGCAACGGCGACGAAATTGTGAAGAAAAGATGAGAAGAACGTCAGTCAACCAGTGGATCTTAGCGTCAAATCACAAAACCTACCTACGTAAGTTTCTGATTCGACCTTTAGTAGACATGGCTTCAAAGTAGATTGATTGACGCAGCTCTAGGCTCTAAGTTGACTTGACGCACAAACTTCTATAGCCATGAGGACCCAAGGAATGAAAATTGTTTCCATAGGTATTCAACTACATTGACATCAGTCTTGCCAAATGTCGGCGCTGTAAAAGTACGCAAGGTGCATACTATGTAACCTTGGATAGTCGGTACTGTACACATGTAGTATGTACAAACTACAGCATACGCATAGCCATATGTTAGCGGTGATACCAACATAAAGCTATTCCTCTTTCACGCGCAGCTGGAATGTCGAGAACCCCGACCAGTGATGAAAGAACGTGTAGTGTAACATTGTCAGTGTCACTAATACTGGAAGCTCTCTAAGACGGCTGACGCGAGACATGTTGTGTGAATGGGGGAGCCGAGAGAGACGGCGCGGCCCCTGCTTATCAGTGACCTACATTCACCTACAGCTCTGCACCTTCCAAAGTTATAAAGTTACACGGGCCGGAAATTCCAGTCGCGTAACATCGGTGCCGTGAAATGCTGTGGAATGTCTCAGCGCCGCGCCTAAAGGATAACCAAAGTTACCGCAACAGTTTGCCGTTTAATTCTAGGTAGTCTGCGGAGGATTTCTTAAACGAAGCCTATACGTCCCCGCATGCCATTCGAAATGGCCGGCAAATAAACGCCCCCGAGTCGAAACGAGCTGGATTCGAACCGATTCTTCTGCTTCTTGTGTCCTTGGAAGAGGGACGCTCTAAGAAAGCGCGCGCGGACAGGGCAACAAAAGAAAATCGCATTAGAACGTCGGTGCGCCCACAACAGGCAATGGGGCGCCTTCTGTTCGGTTGGCGTGGCGGCGCTTGCGCCTTCTGTCCATGTTTTTGCGCGGGGCTGCAATTTCCCTAAAAGGCAATCGCGGCGGGGAGTCCTCTGAATGGAAACAATGGCGCGGTGTTCACTCAATTAGAGGGGCGCACAAGCGAGCGGAGGTAGGCACAAAAGGGGGCGCTAATTGAATCGGCGCGAGGAGAGCGGCGAGTCCACAGTTGTTTTTGCGCGGCGACGACGACCACGACGACGACGACGACGACAGCGGCGCGATTCGCCCGTGCGCGCCCTCGCCCGCTTATTTACGACGATCACTGGGCGCGACAATCGTTCTCCGGACGCTGGCGCGCGCGCGTCCGCACCCTTTGAAGGTCGCCGCGTAACAGCGCGTTGAGTCAGAATCGTTCCCACTGAATCGATCAACCGGAGATCGCTCTCGCACCCCCGTCCGCGCGCGCTCTCGCGAATGACGCGATCCGATCCGCAGCTGGTTTTTCAGCGGCGGCGGCGCGTGAGAGCCCAGGATGACACAGGAGGAAAGTGTTTCCTGATGGATGGATAGCTGAAACGTGACGCTAACGCGAAAGTGCGACTCTCTGCGGTCTTCTCAATTGTCGACGGCTTTCAATCGTGCTGCTTCGATCGAAGTACAGAAGAGCTTCAATGTAGATGCAGCGAAGGGCGCGATGGCAATGTAGGCACATGAAGGAAGAGCCAACTCATCGTTTCAGAATGGCTGCATTATGCCATGAGATCTTCTGTTGTGTAGTGAAGGCAGCAAAGTTACGCTTATGGTGAATTTCTGAACTTGCGTTTCGCACATCTTTCGGAGACTGTCAATCCAAGGATGTTAGGGGGGGGGGGGGGGGGGGGGAACGCAACCACCCACTGATGGCGCCAAATGGATCGTCTCTTGCGCCGATGGGCGCGTGCAGGGAGGGAGGCGTCAAGGTCACCACGCGAGGCAATTTCGCGCTCGCGCGCAGAAAACACCGCCATTCATCCTCTCGCCATAAATCTTCCATGCGCCCGCCGAGCATCAAATGCGATTGGATTGGAAGTCAAATTTGGACGGGGATCGACGCGGGCTGACGGAAGTTGTGCACCCAGAAGAAATTCGAGAGAACGACACGACACGTGGCCACCCAAACGAATAGGTTGACTGAAACACAAAACACACTTAGCTCGACGATGATGCACGAGATATGTACGGAGGCACGTAGAGTATGGGTGTAACGCTATGGCGAAGCGCCATCGATTGACTTCCCGGATCAACTCACTGCTATTGGACGGAGAGAGCAACATTTCCTCCGCTTCCACATTCATTTTCCAATCTCTTCAGACCACCTTCTATCATCAGCTTTCGAATTGTGCGCGCAGCAACGTCAATTCATCTTTCTTCAACTTCTTCTTCTTCCTCCGAGTCGAGTAATATTGCGCAAGAAGGGCCGTGCCCGTGACACGTAGTGCGGCCTGGGTGGGTCACCCAACCAACACAGTGAAAGGAACCTTGGGCGCAAACGTTGTCGTCGTCTTCGTCGAATAGGCCAGTTGTGTTTCTTCTGCGCGAGAGGAGCCTTGCGCAAACATTGCCCGTGCCCTCTGGGGCGCGGGGGAGAGGAGCGAAGGAATGACTGACGGCGCTTACCGGCGGCCGTGTCTAACCCAATAAATGTGAGCGGCGACAAGAAATGAGTGGGCGGACAATTTGGACGCGCGACGGCAGAGGTCGTCTGGGGAATCACAACAGCAGAAGATATTTGCGCTACCACTCAATCACCCTCTAGCTTCAAAGTCTCAGCGAGCTATCACATTGTCAGCAGAATATGCACAATACACAAAACAGAGGTATTACGGTAGGCTTGCTGCAGGAAGACTTGTAAGCTTAAACGCCCGCACTGCGGTTAGGTGGCAAAAGCGCAGGCGCACGCATGTACCCGCGCGCCGTTTAGCGGCCGCAACAGCCAATGGGGGCGCGTATAGTACGTATAGCGAGGTGTAAGCCCCTTGTTTTGACGACCGGCAAACAGCTGTTTTCCCGCAAGAGAACGGGGGAGACAGAGTGGGCGGTCTGCAGAGAAGACAAATGGCTATGGGACGCCGTTCAGTGGGAAAACAACAAAGCGCGCTCGTCTAATTTGCCAGAGGAAAGAAGAATGCGGAACGCTACATTGTGGAAGAATGCGCGCTGCTGACTGTACAGCGCGAATGAATGGGCGAATATCTATGTTGGAGGGCGGGCGCTGCCGCCCGACCTGCGTGCGATTAGTATACGACAGACGATTGGTCTGCTGAACGCGACCTCCAGGACGCGACACAGATCCGCTATCGTCTCTCGTGTAATTACAGGGTTCCCCAACGGACAAAGGCCACCCTGTAGGAAACGACGATGATTGAAAACGGCCCCTTGTTATGGCCCATTTGCCGGGAGAGACCTACATATACAACGGGCAAATTGATGGTTGTAAGGAAGGGTCAACAGCTACAGGAAGCCTGTCAGGGGTTTACGACCTCCACTATCAAGCAGAATTGTAAATACGACTAGTGGCCTCTGTCATACTTCACAAATGAAACATGCACAAAGAGTTGCTAATCTGGTAGCGAGTGAGACAGGCGTCAGAAAGGCGAATGGCACTTGTGGTTCGATTTGGGCAGGGGAGTGGGGGGGGGAGGGGGGGGGGGGGAGGCAGGGGGTTTTGGTGAAAAGAGAGGATTGCAAGTTCATTAGAACTGAAGATCTGAGGCAAGACCATCCTGTGTAAATCTAGGAGCGAATATCGACAAACGAGCTCACTAACTTAGTCAGTTTCGATCGCCGCAAGTATAGTTTGCACGGTGGGGGAAGAGGAATTTCGGACATGGGTGCCTGTAGGCGCCTTCTTTCAACACATGCAATACGTACCGTACGTTATTGTTGTGCAAATGAAACGGAACCGATCCGCAGACACACCTGTCCCAGGGTCGACCTTCTCACAAGCCGGTTTCGGTTGCTCCTTTCTCGTCTTGGCGCAACGGCCCGGCGCCTCGCAGACTTCGCTGAAAGATGATTCAGAGTGCCTGGATTTCAGCGGGTGCGGAGTGTGCGGTAATGCGTGCTCAGTGTTGCATTGCGCGTTACACACAACGGCAAACGAATTGCCACTTATAGTGTTGGTTGAATTGGTATTTATTGCTTGCGATGTGTCAAGTAGAGCAGATCGTTTGTCGAGCATCCTACTCTTGAGTTCCAATTGTCAGAATACATTCTTCTGGCGATTTGAATTCTTCTCACTTTGTCCAGTATCCCATCGTGTCTCACCTCACTCCCCCGCACTCCTCCCCAAGAGAGCGAAAGCAGACGGGGCAACAGGCGCACGGTCCCGTCCAGCCGGGTCGACGGCAGTCGCTGGGTAGCTGCGGGCACTTGTCCCGCTGGCAGTGGGCCAATTCTGGGCAGTGGAGCGAGTGCTGGGCCCCCGCCCCGAATGGGCCCTGAGTGATACGGTGGGATATGCGTAGAAAAACGAAACAGCTACTGTACTGTTTCACTTTGGATGCAATTCCCCGCTCCACCGTAATCCTTTAGTTCGGAATTGAAAATGCCGATTCCAGTTTACGGCGAGTTGCATGCTAAACCAAGCTTCAAGTAGAACTTGATTTCATCGGAAATGTTGCTTGCAGCAATAATATCCGAACTCAGCTTTTTTCTACATTGCTATCACAGATCGTCGCTATGTTTTATACAGTATACACTCATACACACAATACAGCGGTGAAGTCTCATAGCCCAATACAAACAAAATGTTACGGAAGCTACCATAACTTCGGGTTGCCGGATGTCCCAGGTTACCTGGAGTTATGTAACCTCTCATGGAGGACGGCGAAGGCAAGCACAGGTTCTTCACGATATAGATCTCTCGAAATGAGTGAAACTGGGCACACTGAAGGAGCTTATAACAGATTGATTAGGTAAACTCAGGTGTCCCAGGCCGCTGGGAGGGGGGGGGGGGGCACGACTATCCAATCGTTCATAAAGGGATAATAACCACCTATTACCTGCGCCAAGAGGCCGCAGAGCCACAGCGCCACTTCCGGCCTCATGTCATGGCCGTCCTCGCTTCAGGTGGCATTGCAGCGCCCAATGGGGCGACCTGGCATTCCGCAACAAGCATTCCTCTGGTCTCGACGATGTATTCTCTGGCCGGGACTTTTTCAGCGCATGAAAAATGGGCCAGCAAAAGAGTGGCTTTTGGAAAAACAGCTACGCGCACGGCTGTTTCCCCCCGCAGAAAGGGAAAGGGCGAAATCCTACGCCGAAAGCAGCTGGAACGCTGTCCAAATAGCGGTTCGCGCCCGGCCGCCGCCGCCGCGCTTTCAGCCTGCGCGCCCCTCTCGGCCCACCGCAAAAACTGCGTGACGTCTGTCGGGACCAAATTAACCCTATCTAGGGGTCGTCTAGCTTCCACTACGACTGACTATTTCATGACACTACTTACTACAATAGTAATAACAATAATTTATCCCATCACTCTGACTTGTCGCGCAGACGAAACGCTTCTCACGTGATCGGTCGCGCTTGCTGATTTACACAATCCAATGCGAAATGGGTTAACCTTGACGTGCCATTGTTCAACCGCGCCGTCACTCAAAGTGGCGCCGCTGCGCTTCTGCCGACCCCAAAGAGGCGCCCTTTGTCCGACCTATTAGCCCTTCCATTGAGGCCCAAAGAAGCGACGGCATCTCCTAGAGAAAGGAAGATGAACGGAGAGAGACGCCTGGCATTCTTCACGAGTGAGAAAATGAGCGACAGGGCGATTTGCGCAAACAGACGGGCCCACTTTGTCACGCGGTCGGAGAACTACAGGTTGGATGGGTTGAGGAGACGTTGAAGTCTTGACGAAAGAACGGATCTGAGCAAAAAGCTATATAACAAATAACTGCAAGTCGACTGGCGCGGTAACCGATTTAATGGCTACTGAAACATCTCCAACTCAGCGATGCGTGCATGGAGCCCAGATTTCGTTGTTTCGGCGCACTTACCGAGTGGGGGTCAGAGGGTAGAAAGGAGGGGGAAGCGGTGTGTTGCGCTTCTGAACCAGAAAAGAAAGCTCAGTTTGTGAGGAAGGATCAGAGTACTGTACATACGTACTTTCCAATAAATGGACCACTGCTGGTAGTCTCAAATCGACACCTGGAATATGATTCCAAAATGTGGACACCACAAGATCAGGCCACGCAAAGTCAGCTTCTCAGACAGCAGCAGCGTTCGACCTGCCGAAGTCCAGACTAATAATCCGGCTCTCCGCTCGCCGACCTGCTGTTTTGCTGCTCACAATTCCACCCACTGTAACCAGAACTCTGGCTTACTCCTCTGAGGCACAGAAGAATTCTAAGAAGCGGCATAGGAGCTGGTAGGAACTAGTTTCTAGCTCTCTCTCTCGATTTCTGTAGACATTGGGGAGGAGTGTGCGGACTGCTGAAACAGAAGCCGCCGCCCTCCTCCTACCCAGAGCTTCCATCTAGCGGCGGCGCCAGTGGAAAATTGATGCGACGACATTTTCGAGTGAGATAGATGGTTGGCGTTAGCGCCACCGCACAGGAAATTCGAACCGCACCCAACAGTATGGATGTGAGACGATCTGGCCCTCAGATGAGGCTGAATCCCTAATTGAAATGGCGCGAAATGTTTCTGGCCAACTACTGAGATAGGGGAGATTGCAGCGTCTGTGGTGTTGAAAGCACTCGTGCGTGCAGCAACCATCCTTGTATCTCATCAATAGGTCATGAATGGTTTCACACACACCACAAGAGAAATACTCACGTCCAAAGTTACTGGAATTGTCACTAGTTGGTTAGCTACATTGCAAAACACACGACCCCAGTTGCCGCGCTCTCCGGTCAGCTGTACAGAATAATAATGCACAATGCAGCCTATGGAACGCCTTCGTGAATTCCTCTCCAGCTCCTGCCGAGAGCGCCATCATCCGCTGTCCAAACAACTGAAACAATGCCCTCTCGCCTACCTATGTACCTACC
>JASAMZ010011324.1:0-73891 GCA_030248115.1 Linhomoeus sp. GSCO2_2
GCCAAAAGTGGAACTTTGTTCTCTCGCGGCCGATTTTGCGGATAGAATTCGGAGATTTTTGTGTCTAAATTACCCGCTAGTACCGCCGGACAATCGGGGCTAGAAACCTTCCGCCTCCGATTTGCGATTCTAAAATTATTTGCTATTTGTGTGGTGAAATTTTAAACTTTTTTACGTAGCGCGAGATTGCCCCGGCCGATTTCGGAGATTTTGCGGTCGATAGATGCGTAATAAAACGGCCGTCAATCGGGCTACAGCCTCCCTCTCTCTTTTTATTTGTAATTATAATTTTATACGTAATTTTGTGCCCAAATTTCTTATGTGCGTACTCTTTGAATTTCAGGTTGGCCCCTAAGGATGGTCCAATTCTCGCCATAAACTGCTGGTTGAGCTCATGTTGTCCTGGGCGCTACTTTGAGGTCGCCAGGCACATTGAGCTTTCTCAGTTGTTGAGGCGTTGCCCATTGCTTGTGGATGTGCGTTCGAGCTGGGATGGGTGAGTTGAGCTATTATGCTAACGCCCTCTGCGAATCATCTCTCCTCTACGTCGTGGAGGAAAACTTTGGCTGGGTTCCCCCAATCCCCCCTCCCCCCAGTCCCCCAATGAGGGGAGGGAGGGGAGGGGAGGGTGGGAGAAGACGGGGTTTGAACTTGTGGTGCACAAAAAATTCTGCTATGTGAAAGTCTGTTGCGCGAAATCTGCAGTGTAAAAACTTTGCTTTAAATTGCTCTGTGCGAAATTTGCGGTGCAAAGGTGAGGATCTGTCTGGTTCACTCGAGTCTCAAATAGACCCCCTTCTCATGGGACAGGAGAGAGTGAGGGGACAGTGAGTAAGGGAGAGAGGAGGGGAGGAAAGAGAGATGGTGAGAACAGGTATAATTGAAGGCACTGCCACTGGTGCACGATTTCAGCTACTCCCTCAATTCTACTCCTGAAATCGACTCCCTAAATCCTCTTACTCCCTAAAAAAGTTTTCTACTCCCAAAAAATTGTGCTACTCCCTAAAATTGTACTGCTCCCCAATTTCTACTCTGCGCTTAGGGCGTGCCAGTGCCACTGCCACGTTTCACTCCCCAATATGCTTGTAGTTACTACTTACCCTAGAATCGACATTACAAACGTACAATCACCTCACATCGAGGTTCCTCAACGTAGGGCTTCGGTAGGTCGAAAATCGGCAAAAACTCGCGAATTTTGATCCGAAACGCGAAAACAATGCTAGATTCGGCATCAGCGACCTCGAAAGCACCGGGATCGACT
Organism: Linhomoeus sp. GSCO2_2; assembly: GCA_030248115.1. Lineage (NCBI taxonomy): Eukaryota > Metazoa > Nematoda > Chromadorea > Monhysterida > Linhomoeidae > Linhomoeus > Linhomoeus sp. GSCO2_2. The sequence continues at coordinate 1,262 of JASAMZ010011324.1, forward strand.
CCAACATTGATTTTGACCGCCCGGGTGGAAATTCGAATTTTGGACGCGGCCGGGGTACGGTAGCCGAAAAAATATTTTTGAAAATTGATTCCGGATCAGTTTTCAACGGGGAATCGCGTGGTGCAGTCCATTCGGCCGTAAATCAGCGCAATCGAGCGCTAAAACGGCCGAAAGTCGAAAATTGGAATTTTCGACCCCCGACGGAGCCTTTTTGGTACCGCAGAACTCAAGATTTCCTCGGCGGATTTCAGAGATTTTGGTCTTAAACGAAAGAGAACATGATAATCTTGCCGATTGGAGATATCTGGCCCGATCCAACAACTCCCTGATTTACTAGGATTTTTTAAAAGCAAATTTTTCTCAAAAAACCACTTTCGGCTACCGTAACCCGAGAACGCGTCGGCCGATTGGCTCGGGATTTTTTTTCCGCAGAAGCTCTCGTAGAGGGCTATAACATATCCAAAGGGCGTCAAAATCGACCGACTATTCCAGAAATTCCAGCTGGGTGAACACCCTCCCAGTAAGTAAATTTTTGAATTTTTGAATTTTTCTCGAAATTTTCCCACCACGCGAAAAAAATGAAGGTCCGTCCACACCTACTATCCCTCGAGAGCTATCGATTAAAAAAAACCCCGTCCAAATCGGATGAACCACGCGCGAGAAATCTTGGGGCAAAAAAGTTAGTCGGTGTCAGCTCCACTATAGCACTCCGCCCCTTTTGGGGTCGGAGTGCTAAAAAGGGGTTCGTTTGAAGCGTCTCGACGAGAAAATTTCAATGGCGCCAACGCCGTCGCCCCCAAATTTACCATGAGCGCTATTTTTGCAAAAAAGTGCTTCAAAAATCAACTTTTTATTGGCTCATCCAAACATAGCGTTGTAGGGGTTCGTTTGAACCGCCTCACCGAGAAAATTACAGTGGCGCTATCCGCAACCCGCAAAAAGGTACCAAGAGCGCTATTTTTTCGCCCGCTCTCAGGCGGGCGACACCCTAACGAGAGCTCGGCGTGCGTGCGTACGTAACGCTCCCAGATCTCGGCGTTGGAAAGTCGTAGAGCGGAGATCTTGGGCTCTACGGATAGGTCTCGACTCACTGATCATTCAGCTAAGAGGTTTCGAATTCAAAAGTTTGAATTGCGCGCGCTACAGTAACCCGAAGGTCAAAACGCAAAACGGCTCTAACTCGCTCGTCTTACGCCGTAGAGCGGCAATCGACACGTCAGGTGAAAGCTCTCGACGTGCTCTGTCATGCGGCTGCAAAACTTTGTTTAATTACGCAAACACGCACCGCAGAAAACGCCATTCTCCCGATTTTGACACTAAGATCGCTCTAACTCGCCAACTTGCGTCATAGAGAGACGATCTCGAGCTTTTTGGATAGCTCCCGACTCACTGATCATTTGTTCTCTCATTGGTGGAAATCCAAAAGTTTGAATTTCGCGAGTTACAGTAACTAGAAGGTGCAAGAGCACAAAACGGCTCTAACTCGCTCGTCTTACGTCGTAGAGTGGCAATCGACACGCCAGTTGAAAGCTCTCGACGTGTTCTTTCATGCAGCTACAAAACTTTGTTTAATTACGCAAACACGCACCGCAGAAAACGCCATTCTCGCGATTTTGACACTAAGATCGCTCTTTGCTACATGCAGAAGTGCGACACGGTTTGATTGCTCGTAGTGCGCTCTTTTGTGCTCTGTCAATTGTCTGCCAAAACTTTTACAAGTTTTTGTCACTTGTTTAAAAGCGTTGCTTGGAAGAGGGATGTTCTTGCTCTAAAAGCCAAATCGCGGGCGAAATCAATATTGCTAATGCAATACCCTCTTGCGAAGCGGGGGCTCATGAAGCGGAGCATGCGGGCGATGAACTCTCGCACTCTCTGCAGAAAGAACGCAACTCTTTGCAATGTCAGTCAGAATACAAACTCAACTTTTTAATACCGGAGCTTGTTTCGCCCGGCCTCAGCCGGGCGAACCACTACGAGAGCTCTTCGTCCGTTCGTGCGTGCGTTCGTTTGTCTGTAACGCTCTCAGATCTCGGCGTTGGAACGTCGTAGGAAGGAGATCTTGGGCTTTATGGATAGGTCTCGACTCACCGATCATTCAGCTAAGAGGTTTCGAAATTCAAAAGTTTGAATTTCGCGCGCTACAGTAACTCGAAGGTTCAAACTGAAAACGGCTATTACTCGCTCGTCTTACGTCGTAGAGCGGCGTGCGATAGGTCAACTGAAAGGTCTCGACGTGCGCTTTCGCTTGGCATAAAAAAGTTTCTTAATTACGCAAACACGCATCACGAAAAGCGACATTGTCGCGTTTTCAAGGCAGAAATCGCTCTAACTCGCTCAACGTGCGTCGTAGGGAGACGATCTTGGGTTGGTTGGATAGCTCTCGACTCACTGATCATTTGTTCTTCTATTGGTCGAAACTCAAAAGTTTGAATTTCGGGAGCTACAGTAACCCAAAGGCTTAAAACGCGAAACTTATCTAACTCGCTCGTCTTCCGTCATAGAGAGACGATCTTGAGTTCGTTGAATAGATTTCGGCACACTGATAATTCCGTTAAGAGAACTCGAAATTTTTGAATTACGCGCGCTACAGTATCCCGAGGGTCCAAAACGCAAAACGGCTCTAACACGCTCGTCTTACGTCGTAGAGCGGCGTGCGATAGGTCAACTAAAAGGTCTCGACGTGCTCTTTCATTTGGCATTAAAAGTTTTCTTAATTACGCAAACACGCAACACGAAAAGCGACATTCTCGCATTTCTAACATAGAAATCGCTCTAACTCGCTCAGCGTGCGTCGTAGGGAGACGATCTTGGGTTGGTTGGATAGCTCTCGACTCACTGATCATTTGTTCTTCTATTGGTCGAAACTCAAAAGTTTGAATTTCGCGCGCTACAGTAACCCAAAGGTTCAAACGAAAAACTTCTCTAACTCGCTCGTCGTAGAGAGACGATCTTGAGTTTGTTGAATAGGTTTCGGCACACTGATCATTCCGTTAAGAGAAGTCGAGATTCGCAAGTTTGAATTTCGCGAGCTACAGTAACTCAAAGGTTCAAACAGCAAATCGGCCCTAACTCGCTCGTCTTACGTTGTAGAGCGGCATTCGTTCGACCGTTTGAAAGCTTACGTTGAGGCAGTTGTTGAACGGTAATTCCCAAGGAAATACTTTTGTTTTTTAAACCATTGTCTTACGAACAACTTTACCTGCTAAAAAATTAATCCCGGGCGATCCCAATGTTGCCTTGCAACAACCGCTCAGAAATGCGTGTGTCTTGCTCAAAAAATTAATCCCGGGCGATCCCAATGTTGCCCTGCAAGAACCCCTCAGAAAGGAACGTGTCAGAAGTAGCGCATGAATAGTGGACTCCGGGCGGGCGCGCGTCATATCGGAAAGGCTTCGAAATACTTTACAAAAGTATCCACTCTTTTACTCTTCCACTTTAAAACACTCACAAACCACTGTGTGTTAATAAAACAACTCAACTTTTTTAAAACAGCTTGTTGCAAAAAGGTGCCACAAATTTGTAACTTTTGATTGGCTGCTCGGAACATGGCGTTGTTGGGGTTCGTTGAAACCGTCTCGACGAGAGGAATCTAATAGTGGTGGCAGCCGAAAACTAAGTACTTACTTAGTTTTACTTAGTTATTTTGAAACTGAGTACTTAGTTTCTTACTTACTTAGTTTTATTTTTGGAAAACTGAGTATACTTACTCATACTCATACTTAGTTTTTCAGGACCGTACTTACTTAGTTTTGCGAAATTTACTAAGTACTTTTTCATACTTACTCAGTTTTACTTAGTTTATAACAAGTGATACGTGACACTCCTCGAGTGTCAGATAGGCACTCCGCGTGATTGTTTTAGCAGACGGGGGCACAGAAACTCCAACAAGCGTTGCATTCCCGTTAAATTTGTTTGTTCCCAATTTTTTTCGCCGCGCCTCAGCGCGGCGAGGTGTATATATACGGATGACAATGTCTGTGTGTCTGTGTGTCTGTCCGTCGCACAAAAGTAAGATAAGTGGCATATGTGGTCAAGTAGAGTCAAGGTCGCTGAGTACGGATCCGATGTCCGTTTCTGTTGCTAATTTCGCATTTTCGAGTTATTTACAATTAAAATATGAAAATGCCGAAAATCGACTTTTTTGCCTGATGCACTAGCGGCAAAATTTCTTCAGGAATGGAAAGAGCATAGACCGCGGGTAATTTGTAACACAAAAGAAATTTTTTTGCAAATGTGGAATTTAGTAGAAATACGCGATTATTTGTCAAAATTTCGTAAATTGACAAGAATAGAACGTCATTTATTGACGAATGTGAATGCAGAAATGGTAAGGCCGTATGTCAATACAAATTTGTGACATAGTATTGCAGATTTAATAAATTGCAATTTCGAGATATTTTCGATTAAAATACGAATATGTCGAAAATCGACTTTTTCGTCTGATGAGCTAGAGGTGAAATTTCTTCAGAAATGGCAAGGGCATAGCCCACGGATAATATGTAACACAAACTAAAATTTTTGCAAATGGAGAATTCGGTAAAACACGCGATTATATGTCAAAATTTCATAAATCGACAGAAATAGAATGTCGTTTTTTGACGAATTTGAACGCAGACATGGTAAGACCGTATGTCAATAAGAATTTGTGGCATAGTTTTACTGTTTTAATAAATTCCAGTTTCGAGATATTTAGAATTAAAATTTATAAAAATGTCAAAATCGACATTTTCGTCTGATGGCCAGAACAGCTCTTTATTGATGAATGTGCACTCGGAAACAGAAATGCGTACGCCGAACACAGGAATTCGCTCGCACCAAACTTTTGGCAAGTTTTTTTGTTGGATGTGACGTTTTCACACAGGCAGGAAACATCAGATAAACGGCGTCGTATCATGCCGATAACATATAGCGAACGCGGCGATATAACTGAGCTTTAGATCAGCTGTACAGACAACCGTATCGTGGGGATAGCTGACCTTGGCATTAAGGTACACGTTCTCAAAGAACTTTCTCCAAATACGGCTAACGATGTGTACAAAGTTCACTATACTGTTCACCAAGATTTGACAGGCACAAAGTATAGGTTGAACTTTTTACACACACAGCTTGTTCAGTGTAGAACTAGGGTCCATAGCCCGGGGTGGGCCTGAGCAAATGCCATACACTTAGAGGTCGATGTGGCGCAAGTGACGCGTTGGAGCAGGCCGTACTGACGACGATGAGCGCAGGCTGTACTGACCGCTGACTGTCTATAGCCATTCACAATGTAGAATGCCAGCGGCGCCACAATTGTAGAGGCGCGCCTTATCTACGCTACACAGCGGGGGATCCTCGCTGGGGTGGACGGCGTCGGTGGCAGTAGTCGCGTGCGTAGACGCCTTTCTCAGCGCGTCTTATATGGACGGCGTACTGTAGGCGCAGCAAAATCAATGGCCGACGGTATTTTCGGAATTTCGCGAAATTTTACAGAGCGTAAGTATTCGGCCAAAATCAGGCTAAATACACCGCAAATCGCCAAACAAACGACGGATTCGCGTTCTGCGGCGTCAGAAAGCCCAGACACAACTGTCAACGCAATTTTGAAATCTCGACCCCTGGCGCAATTTGTGGCCGGTCCGGCGCCGAAATCAGCTTCTTTTCCTCGGCACAGTTCCACCTCCTGAGACCAAACTCCAAGAGGCGTTCCATCAATCGCCAAAATCAGGCTAAATACACCGCAAATCGCCAAACAAACGACGGATTCGCGTTCTGCGGCATCAGAAAGCCCAGAAACAACCATAAACAAAATTTTGAAATTTCGACCCCGGGACCCAATTTTTGGCCGGCCGGGTGCCGAAAGCAGGGTAAAGGCGTCCAAAATCGCAAAACAAGCACCGGATTCGTGTTTAGCGTCGTCGAAGACCCCCGAAACAAGTGAAAACTCAATTTCGAAAATTTGACCCCGAGATTCAAAAATTCGGCGCGGCCGGGGTGCGGTACCTCAAAATGGTCAAGACACTTCGTCTAGACCAACATTTGACGCTGAACACGTTGGAATGGTTAATTTGCCGCTAACAGCACGCTTTCCAACTAAAAATCCACTCAAAGTCGAAAATCCGAATCTTCCGCTCGGGACCCGGGATTTTTGCCACCGCGGATCTCCCGAACGGCAAGACCGATCTCGGCGGTTTTGGTGCCAATCGAAAGGCCATACATGGGTCTGTGTTTTGCAGAAAAGTTTGCGAGGATCCACCGTGGCAAACTCGAGTTATGATTTTTTAAACGCCGGAAAAAATTCAAAATTTTGAATTTTCTACCGTACTCCCGCGTCGGACCACCTAGGGAGCCCGTTCCAGCGATGCCGCCTAGAGGACCCAAAGGGCTACAACATATTCAAAAATCACCAAATTCGGCCCACTTTTGCGAAAACTGTGGGGTGGTTTTTTTTACTTAGTAAAAATTTAAATTTTTGAATTTTCGCGAAATTCTTCCACCAGCGAAATTTTTTCACCCCCCCCCCCCCCCGAGCACGCTGCGCGTCGTCATAAGCTATCTTTTAAAAAAAAATTGGCTCCCTAAGTGCTTCGTAGCGAGCGCTAGCCCCGGACATGCTACCTGTAGGCTTTACCGCTCCTATAGCACTCCTTCGCTTTTCAAGCGGCGGAGTGCCAAAAACTAAGTAAGAAACCAAGTAAGCAAATTGCCTTGCAGCGGAGCAGATTTCAGCGCTGCATTTTCGCATATTGCACAGTTTGTCTTGGCTTCTATACGTTGAGAAGGTTTGATGATATCAAAATTGCCAAATAACTTAGTTTTAGATACCTTTGTGGCTCTACTTGCCTCGAGTTAACAATTCACCAGCATTTGCAAGACCAGTTCCACCATGATTTTTGTTAAGTTTGCTTACTTAGTTTCCCTGCAAACGTGCCCAAAAATTGTCCTACTCGCCTCGTACGTTACTAAAAGGGATTCCGTTCGTTCGAGAACCTAAACATTCATGTCTCAAAGTGGACTATTCGTTTAAGTTGATTGGTTGACTGGCTCCGCCAATATAAAAGTAAGAGTATTTCATGTAAAAGTGCCTAAAAGCAGAAAGATGAATATGTTCCAGGTGTGAAGCATGTAAAAGCAAGAGTATTAAACGATATTCCACTGGTGTAACAAATGCGGCGCAATATTAGTACCGGATTTTTCCGCTTATAAGCCCATGGGCTTATACGTGGTTTTGACCCCTTCGCCAGAGTAAAACTTGCGACACATATAAGCCCAGGGCTAATAAGTGGCAGACCACTTTCAGGGCGGGTTCCTTTCAGTCCTATGAGAGCAACTAAATTAGAATGAATTATGCAGTTTAATTGGACTGTCTAAGGCATAATCGATTGCGAGTAGTCAAACCAATCTGCTAACTGGCAGTTTTACTGCCATTTGTAGTTCATTCCTCACTATTTTAGCGCCAATCAGCAGTACAATTAGACAAATATGGGCAACGATCATGACAAAGTTTGGACACCACGTATAAGCCCATGGGCTTATATGTGGCAGTCAGAACAACATATAAGCCCATGGGCTTATAAGTGGATGGGCTTATAAGCGGAAAAATCCGGTAGGTACCGGCTCACAACGACACGCGGCAACATATTCGGCACATCTTAGCGTGTCCTTGTGACCTTTGCGCAGTTTTGTGTGGATAATTCTAGTCGAAAATGCTTTCCCTCAATTAATGCCGGTACCTACTAATATTTCTCTTACAAATTGGTGGGCGGCGCTTCGCGCCGCATTTGTTACACCAGTGGAATATCGTTTAATACTCTTGCTTTTACATGCTTCACACCTGGAACATATTCATCTTTCTGCCTTTAGGCACTTTTACATGAAATGTAAATATGGCTTCGCTAGCCTTTATACAGCGTGCTGTGGATGGGGGGGGGGGGGGGGGGGCTGGACTTTTGGGACACCCGGTACATCCCCAGTTTTGATCGCTGAAATCGGGTAGAGCGCGTCAGCGCTCAACCCAATTTGTTCTGCCGGGGGCCAGTGCGCCTCCGGGTACTATGGGTTAGTACATATAGGTAGACTTAACCGATCGGGCTGAAATTTTCACCATAGTTGTTCATAGTAACAAGAAGTATTTTGGTAAAATTTCAGCCGAATCAGTTGAGTGGTTCCCGAGATATTAAACAAAAACTGTCGAAAAATTAGCCGATCTTCTTCACAGTGCCATGTTTTCGGCCTCGTTCTCGCGAACGGTACTAGCTAGGAGAGTGGTTGATGGCTCTTAGAATCGCCTAGTAATGGCATTTGTTGTATTAAAAAATCACCGGTATCGGTTAAGTGTTGCGGCCGTGGGGCCCGATCAAAGAAATGGTCAAAATTTTGGATGTCCCAATTTGTATACCCCGAGCTCTACTGGTGCAGGCTGGAGCGCCCGTCTTTGTGATCCGGTCTGGAGCACCATAGGGTGACTAAATATGTAAAACATTTCATCTTCCTACATAGGTTGGCTGGTTCTTGAGATATGGATGCCCAAAAGTTGAAACCGGTACGCGCGCGGATCTTGGCTCACTTACGCCGAGCTCTAATGGTGCAGGCTGGAGCGCCAATCGAAGTGATCTGGTCTAGACCACCATAGGGTGAATAAATGTGTAAAACGTTTCATCTTCCTAGGTTGTTTAGTTCTTGAGATATGGATGCCCAAAGGTTGAAGCCGGTATGCATGTGGATCTCGGCTCACTTACGCCGAGCTCTAATGGTGCAGGCTGGGGCGCCAATCAAAGTGATCCGATCTATCCTACCATAGGGTGAACAAATGTGTAAAACATTTCATCTTCCTAGGTTGTTTGGTTCTTGAGATATGGATGCCCAAAGGTTGGAACCAGTACAGTATGACATTATGACGAAATCGTAAACTTGTATAGTCGATGTCGAAATGAACTGTAGAGTGATGATATGTATTGGAGGTGTTGAGAGGTGGACTCTAGAAGGGTGGTGGGTGACAGAATGACATTATGACGAAATCGTAAATTCGTATAGTCAATGCCGAAATGAACTGTGGGGTGGTCATATGTATTGGAGGTGTTGAGAGTGGACTCTAGAAGGGTGGTGGGTGACAGAATGACGTCATGACGAAATCGTAATTCGTATAGTCAATGTCGAAATGAATGGTGGAGTGGTGATATGTATTGGAGGTGTTGTTGGTGGACTCCAGAAGGGTGGTGGGTGACAGAATGACGTGATGACGAAATCGTAGTTCGTATAGTCGTATAGCTGTCCGTGCAGCCAACCTCCTGGGGCTAGACCTGTCTGTGCATCCAACCTCCTGTGGCCAGACCTGTCTGTCCATCCAACCTCCTGTGGGGTTTTCGAGGACACAGAACACGAATCCAGTGTTTGTTTCTGGATTCGAGCTGCCCTTTGCTCATGACCTCAATGGTACCCACTCCTGCAAACCCGTCCATAAGGAGGAACCCCTCCCCCACCCCCCACCCCCCCCCCCCCCCCAACCCCGACCCCGCCCCCCCCCCCCGCCTTCCCGCTGAAGGTGTCTACTTCGTGGACATGGACAGGGAGTGTATTCTAGGAAAGTCCCCCCCCCCCTAGTGGGGGGTAAGGACAGGTGAACTTGTTCGGGCTGAAGTTGAACAGGCTGTGTATCTCAGATGACTTCTCAGCCTCTAAGCTACACGAACAAATTCAGCAGGTTCTGTTTGCGGGTGCCAAAAACGCTTCAGAGTGAGCAGTGCAGCTCTGAATTAGCACTAAGTCCTAAGTACTTCGATTCGATAGATCGTGTTGGCATGTGATGGCATGGCACTGACTGTCTATGCGCGTGGGTTAGTGAGTGCACGGACGCACGGCGCCTGTTGATGTGGGAATGTGGGTGGGGTGGGGTGGGGGGTCATTGCACTTGCACATGTTGCGCTGCGCTTGCTGCATACGTTACGTTGTTTGAGTGTTGCAGTGGTAGACAGTAGACACCTACTCGCGTTTCGTCAGCGGTGAGTGAGGGGGATTGGGTCATGTTACGTTGTTTGAGTGTTGCAGTGGTAGACAGTAGACATCTACTCCCGTTTCGTCAGTGGTGAGTGAGGCGCCTACCCGCCTGCGCGTTGCGCCTATGTGAGAACCGTCGTGCGTGTGAGCAGAGCACGCTGAATTTGTTCGTGTAGCTTAGAGGCTAGAAGTCATCTGAGATACACAGCCTGTTCAACTTCAGCCCGAACAAATTCACCTGTCCTTACCCCCCAGGGGGGGGGGGGGGTGGGGGGGGAACTTTCCTAGAATAACTTTGTTTCGGTGATATTCTTAATATTATTAAAAACTTTTCGCTTTCAAGCGAAATTCGCTAAAATTTGGACACTACAAAGATACTTCAAAAGAATGTTTTGTCTCCGAATTTTAGCTTGAACCTTCTTAGCATGCCTGAATGAGAAACGAAACGTGAGGTACGTCAATTGCGTAAATTTCTACTGGCTCGCTTGCCTGCTTTGGAAGCATCGACCGCTAGGGAGTCTGAAGAATGTTCAGTTTTATTTGATAGTAACACTCTCTTGTCAAAAAGCCATTATCTGAACTTGCTATGAGGATATTCTCGCTCAAAGAGCAATCAGAATGTCCATCTACTATAGCTCCGTAACTAGTGGGTGGCGCAGTTGAATTTGATGCAATTTAAGAGACAAAAGATTCTTTCCATGTGTCTTTGTCATGTGCAAATTTCGGTGAATTTCGTTGAAAAACAAAAAGGTTGTGATCTATGGGCACCCTTTACTTATTCGTCGCCGTCGTTTACGGGTTCGTCGACATAGCCCACAACAAGAATTTTACTACAATGTATATGTTGCAGTCAATAGCCGTCTTCAGGATATTGCCGTCTAGACGGCTATCGCCTGGTCGATCAGGCCGCGGCCGTCTTCTCGGGGAAAAGACGGCCATCGCCTGGTGGTTCTGGCGGGGGCCGTCTTCTGCTCGAAAAGACGGCTATCGCCTGATGGACCAGTCAACAGCCGTCTTCAAAATGAAAGCTGTCGCCAGCGCTAGCAGGGAAGGGGCACAACAGGCCTGAGCAGGAGGTGAAGTAAATGGATGAGTGTTTATTCCACTTACAGTTTGCACTAAAACTCGGCCGGCGTCGCGCCTGGCGGGTCTCAGCTGAGGCTTAGCGCGACCACCAACTTCAGGGCGCGCTCCGCGCGCCCTGAAATCGGTCACCGGTCCCGTTAAGCCTAAGCTTCGACCCGCCAGACTGCGACGCCGACAGACTCTTGTGAACTGTGGGCGCAGGGCGAGCCTAAGCATAGCCTGAACTGGAAGGAATATACTGTGTCCGAAACTAATACAGAGAAAGAAAAGACGGCCATCGCCTGACGCATCAGGCGATTGCCGTCTAGACGGCCGCGGCCGAATCGACCAGGCGACAGCCGTCAGGCGACAGCCGTCAGGCGACAGCCGTCTAGACGGCTATCGCCTGAAGACGGCCATCGCCTGTGACATATATACAGGTTGCGTAGATAAGTGAGAACACACACTGCGGCCGCCGTTCTCAAGCCTGGCTCCACGTTCCAGGCCCAATTTTAGACACAGCTTACTACGTGGTGTGTTTGAATAATGTGCAAAATTTCCGACCATTTGATGAAGCGAAGGACAAATTGCACCAATTTCCGCAACATCATGTCGAAAATCGGGTGCAACGACTTTTCAATGGAGAACGTCCAGGAAGAACGTCCAGGAGGAGCTCCTCCGACGCGGACACCGTCTTCCTCCAGGGCCTTCTCCATTGAAAAGTCGTTGCACCCGATTTTCGACATGATGTTGCGGAAATTGGTGCAATTTGTCCTTCGCTTCATCAAATGGTCGGAAATTTTGCACATTATTCAAACACACCACGTAGTAAGCTGTGTCTAAAATTGGGCCTGGAACGTGGAGCCAGGCTTGAGAACGGCGGCCGCAGTGTGTGTTCTCACTTATCTACGCAACCTGTATATATGTCACAGGCGATGGCCGTCTTCAGGCGATAGCCGTCAGGCGACAGCCGTCAGGCGACAGCCGTCTAGACGGCTATCGCCTGAAGACGGCCATCGCCTGTGACATATATACAGGTTGCGTAGATAAGTGAGAACACACACTGCGGCCGCCGTTCTCAAGCCTGGCTCCACGTTCCAGGCCCAATTTTAGACACAGCTTACTACGTGGTGTGTTTGAATAATGTGCAAAATTTCCGACCATTTGATGAAGCGAAGGACAAATTGCACCAATTTCCGCAACATCATGTCGAAAATCGGGTGCAACGACTTTTCAATGGAGAACGTCCAGGAAGAACGTCCAGGAGGAGCTCCTCCGACGCGGACACCGTCTTCCTCCAGGGCCTTCTCCATTGAAAAGTCGTTGCCCCCGATTTTTCGACATGACGTTGCGGAAATTGGTATAATTTGTCGTTCGCTGCATCAAATGGTCTGAAATTTTGCACATTATTAAAAAACACCACGTAGTATTCTGTGTCCAAAACTCGGCCTGAAGAAACATGGAGCCAAGCTTGAGAACGGCGGCCGCAAAGTGGGTGTTCTCACTTTTTATGCGCACCCTGTATTGAGCGCTCCTGACCACTGCCAACAGTTTGACGGAGCCGATTGCAAAGCCAAAAGCAATACAACAACAGTGTCTACCTACTAATTTAGCTTCGCCTTGGGACGAGGTGTGCGGTTCGTGCCTCTACGAGAAGAGCGGAGCGACCGGATTGAGTAACGTCAAACGATAAAGGTTTCGAATTCTACCTAGTCAGTATCCTTGTGCGTAAACTTACCCGACGCTGATTCTGGGATTGCCAGCCGTGTTGACGAGCCGGAAGGTCATGTTGTGCAGGTAGAAAAGATCGGGGTCCGCCTGAATGTCCTCCCAGGCCACGCCGATCGCCGGGATGGTGATGTCGCCTAAGAAGCCGCGCTGACTGTTTATCAACGAACCCTGTGAAGCTTCTTGTCGGCTAAGTTGTCACCTCACCATTAGGCATGGTGTGGGAAAACAGAGAACAACACATAACCGCATGTTGCTGAGCACCCCCATCAACGGCTTGTTGCATGCGGTAGATAATGCCTTAGCGTTTGTATGCGAGTGTATCAGCAAGTTTATCAACGAATTAGGAATTCATTTCGAACCAGTTTGAACATGTCGCACCACTTCAGTGCCTGTAAATACGCAGTAGACGCTTGGCTTTAGCCTATCAACATTTGGGTTTAGTCCATAGGACATTTCAGATAGATGTTGGGTCTGAATGAGTGCCCCCAAATTCTGAACGAGTGCCCCCAAATTCTTATACGAGTGCCCCCAAGTTCTGAACCAGTGCCCCCAAAATCTGAGTGAGTGCCCCTAGGGTCCAGAGGCGAGCAAGCCCTCACCGCTTACCCAAGCCGTAAGGACTGTTCTTGTAGGCCAAGTCTTCTCGAATATAGCTGATCATGGCGGCCTTCAGGGGCAGCGGTATCTCCTTCTGGTCGGTCTTCGTCTGCACCACCACGCTGTCGGCCGCTGCCTGTTGGCCTCCAGACGGCAGGAGCAGAAACCACCACAACATCAGGCACGCGATGTCCAGGAAACAATTCATTTTGCCATTGTACAATGGGGTCCACTGAATGACAAGTACGTACCGTAGAAGAGAAGAAGCTTAAGCGTCAGCAGTGGCGCAGATGATTGTTCTCGACTCCTGTGGAGAGTAATTTCCGTTGGCGAGTGGCTATATTTGGAGATAGGTGACTTGCCCATTCGGAAGTGGCTTCGCGAGTGGCGCACTTCCGCTGCGCCCCGCTTTGTTGACGAGAGCTCGCGCAGCAAGGCTCTTCCTGGGTACTGTATTCGCGATCACGTTGTATTCGAAAACTGCATTACTTGCATTGATTCGCATAGAGTCGCACCTGCCCGTAAAAGCAGCGACCGCATGTCTACAACATGGCTTGCTTCAGTGTCTTTGTCGCTTCTTTCAGGCGTCTCAAGCATGTGCCAGATCTGGGACAGTGCCATTCAGTTGGTCTCTCACCCTTTTGAGGTAATCGACTGGTGAAGGAGCAAAGCCTTGGGAGAATGTGGGCCCGAAGACTTGAAAATCGGGCCGGTCCAGCCCCTCTAACAACAAGTCTCTTTTAAAAAGCGGAGTGGCTTTGACCTTTGAATTTTTACTGAGATTGAAGCAAGGCCTTTTCCGGTTTCGTGCAGCGCCTTTGACTCTCCTCGCGACTACACTTTTTGGAGTGGTCTTGCTACGCAACATTGGTATCGCTCGGGTTTAATTCTTTACACTAACAAAATCATCTTTTCAGACTGAATTTAAAAAAAAGACACTGGAATCTAACGCAAAACTAAGGTTAATTGTGAGCTTGATTTGATGTCGGCTTGCAGTGAGCTCTTCAGCGATGTCAAGACCGCTGCTCCGCAACACACGAGTGCCAAGATTATAACAAACCAAAACCTGCAGTTTTCATCGCGTTTTGGTTACTGTAGCCCTCTGTTTAAACTTTGGAAACTTTTTGGCACTCCTCCCCTCCAAAAGGGAGGAGTGCTATAGTGATGGTGCGGATTCTGTGTAAATTGGAACGCTCATAAGTCGGGCTAGAGTTGGCCGATCGGGGCGAATTTTTTTTTATTCGATAGGTCTCTGGATTGCGCAGGGTGGATCGAAGGTCTCGACTTCCGTCCAGGACCCGATTTTTGGCAAGTTGCCAAAAACCCGGTTTTTCGGCCTCCGATGAACTTTGGACGCTTAGAATAGTGTTCTGGTAGAACGTAGCGAGACGAGCTTTGGGCCGAATATGTAAAAGACATTGGGCTATCCGATAGTGGGGGCGCCGCCGGGCTGGGTCCGGTCATGCCCGGGCCGGGTAGCAAAAACCCGGTTTTTCGACCCAAAAATAGGGGTTCACGGTCAGGTCGTGGTTTCTTTGTTTTTCAAGTCAACCTAAAGCCACTTGTCGTGGTTGAAGAACTTGGATAGCTCTATCCAGAATCGGTTTTAGAAAAGTGATCGGATGCGGCACCAACCGGAAAATTCACCCCGAAATTGGGTCCCGGGTCTATGGGCAGAAATTTGGGCAGGTGTAACTTTTGGTAGGGTGGTCATATTGAGATGGTACAAACGCCATTCGATAGCGCTTGGCGAGCTCTATAACTTTGTAGTAGGTCAGTTGTTTCAAAGTCACCAAATTTCGGGCGAAAATTGGTAAATTCGATTTTTTGGTCAAAATTCAAAAGTTCTGCCAATCCCATTTTTTGCTGTGTGAATCGATTTCGACGACATTCGCAGGGTTTTTGAGGCTTACAAGTATCTTCACTGTGGCAAAATTTCAGCTTTCTGCTGGATCAATTTCTGGGCGAAATTTCAATTTGCAGGGTTATTTTTGGGTATTTTGGTGCAAAGTGAGGTCAGTTGAGATATTTCGGTGTCAGCTGGACTTTCGCGTGATAGAGCATCAAAAGATACGTTGTTTTTGTTATAAGCACTTTTCTCGTCCGACGCGTATTTTGGCGGGAAATTTGAATTCAAAATTTTGGCTGCCGGATTTGACCGGGGCACCTACCGTGTAAGTACTCGATTCCGGCTTTTCGGGGATGCTGATCACGAATTTGACGTTGCCTTTTCGTTTTGAGATGTGTGGGACCATTTTTTGAAGAAATTGCTTGCCACCATACGTGCCCTTAAGTGGAAAACCTGGTCGTGTCAGTTCATCTGAAGCTAAGTGTGTTGTGTGTCAAATGTGGGGTATTGGAGGGTCACAATTCCGACTTCGCTATTAATTTTGCGATCAGAATGGCCACTAAGCCTCACTGACATGTCTCGTTGATCAATGGGCAGCATGATTCAACTCCCAAAATACTTCTAAAAGAGGGGAGGAGTGCCCCGAGGGGCTCTGCCCCCGTCTACTAATCTTGTTGTTGTCGGATTCGTGCTCAGGAGGTGAGCGCTTCATTTTGATATGCGATTACACTAGGTTCGATGAAGCTTTGACTTTTCGCGGACCTCACTTTGGGATACTGTAGCGCGCAATCTTTACAACTTGCTATTATGTCGAAGTCACAGTTCGTGAGAGAAGTCCGAGGGCTACTCGTCGATGTGTCGAACTCAACTCAGCGACGTCAGACAAGAGAGTTACTAAGCCCGAAGCAAGCGTGTCCTTTCTAGTTTTCGACGCGTTTTGGATACTGTAGCTCTCTAGTTAAACTTTTGAAACTTTTTGTTGTCGGATTCGTGCTCAGGAGCTCGAGCGAGCGCTTCACTTTGATATGCGATTTGACTAGCTTCGGTCAACTTTTGTCTTAAAACGGACCCCACTTTGGGATACTGTAGCGCGCGAGTTTGAAAACTTATTTAAGTTTTGAACACTCAGATGGCGAGAGTAGTCCCAAGGCTACCCGTCGATGTGTCGCACTCAACTCAGCGACGTCAGACAAGCGAGTTATTAAGCCCGAAGCAAGGGTGTAGTTTCCAGTTTTCGACGCGTTTTGGTTACTGTAGCTCTCTGTTTAAACTTTTGAAACTTTTGGTTGTCGGATTCTTGCTCAGGAGCTCGAGCGCTTCATTTTGATATGCAATTTGACTAGGTTCGGTCAACTTTTGTCTTAAAATGGACCCTACTTTGAGATACTGTAGCGCGCGATTTTGAAAACTTATTTTGGTTTCGACCACTCAGACGGCGAGAGGAGTCCGCAGGCTACTCGACGATGTCTCAAACTCCACCCTACGACGTCGGACGAGCGAGTTATTAAGCCCAAAGCGAGCGTGACGTACGCACGCACGCACGCACGTGCGCACATACGCACGCACGCAGAGCTCTTGATAGGGTTCGCTCGGCTGAGGCCGAGCGAAAAAACAGAAAGGCGGGGGGGGGGGGGGGGTGCGACAGCGGTGAAGGCATAGTCTCCCGATTTCACCCCATGTTGTGCTCCAATCGCAGGAACGCAGCCAATTGCAATTTGCAGTACGTTCAGTAGGTACCTAAGTAACGAGCTCAAACACATCCGGCGACACCATTGACAGTGACGGGGCATTCAGAGATTGTATATACATATACTTTACATGTTCATACTTTACAGAAATTGCGACGCCCGTATTGCCCCACTTTGACAATCTTGTGATTACTGTGACCAACTTTCGATTCGCTGGACGGGACGAATAAGCGCCGCTACCACCAGAGATCTCAAAAGAAAGTTACAAGACGGGCAGCCGGTGTAGGCTGTGGACGCCATGCCACCTGAAACAAGATGGCATTTGCTTCTCTTTGGCAGACCACCAATCGTTCCTCCATTGACGACTGGGAGCCGCGAGGGGTATCCATCAGTAGAGTTGGCACCCAGACGTCCGTCCTTGGCCACTAGGTACCTATAGGTCGTGTGTTGAACAGTTATGCATGTGCCGTCCATCTACCACTCGCGTAGCCAGCAGCTCGACCACCATTCATTACCCCCCCCCCCCGTCTTTGTTGCATTATTCTGTTCTGTGCACATTGCAGTCACAAGCAAGGATGACATTACTTCGGTTCCCTCCATGCGACATCACCACGCGCATCGGTTCGGCAGTCAGAAGAGTCAACGTATCGCGCCTGCATATGGGCATGTCCAGGTTCGGCATGCTTGACGCTAACATACCGGGTGCCCCAAAAACAAGCTGTTTTAAAAAGTTGAGTTGTTTTATTAATACAGAGTGGTATGTGAGTGTTTAAAGTGGAAGAGTAAAAGAGTGGATACTTTTGTAAAGTGTTTCGAAGCCTTTCCGATATGACGCGCGCCCGCCCGGAGTCCACTATTCATGCGCTACTTCTGACACGCTCCTTTCTGAGAGGTTCTTGCAGGGCAACATTGGGATCGCCCGGGATTATTTTTTTGAGCAAGACACACGCATTTCTCAGCGGTTGCAGGGCAACATTGGGATCGCCCGGGATTAATTATTTTCGCAGACAAAGTTGTTCGTAAGACAAGGGTTTTAAAAAAACAAAAATATTTCTTTAGGAATGACCGTTCAACAACTGCCTCAACGTAAGCTTTCAAACGGTCGAACGAATGCCGCTCTACAACGTAAGACGAGCGAGTTAGGGCCCATTTGCTATTTGAACCTTTGGGTTACTGTAGTTCGCGATATTCAAACTTTTGAGTTTCGACCAATAGAAGACCAAATGATCAGTGAGTCAAGAGCTATCCAGCAACTCAAGATCGTCTCTCTACGACGCACGCTGAGCGAGTTAGAGCGATTCCTATGCTAAAAACGCAAGAATGTCGCTTTTCGTAGTGCGTGCTTGCGTAATTAACAAAATTGTTAATGCCAAACGAAAGAGCACGTCGAGACCTTTTAGTTGACCTATCGCACGCCGCTCTACGACGTAAGACGAGCGTGTTAGAGCCGTTTTGCGTTTTGGACTTTCGGGTTACTGTAGCGCGCGCAATTCAAACTTTTGAATTTTGACTTCTCTTAACGGAATTACCGTAAAACCTCCAATAAGCGACCCCCCTCCAATAAGCGACCCCACTCCAATAAGCGACCCCCCTAGAGGGGGGTTTGAAATAATAAGCGACCCCCCTCCAATAAGCGACCCCATTTTCTGTCAAAATCTGTCCGACACTCCTTAATAAGTCAGTGTTCCTCCCACTATAGCACACCAAACTTCAATAGTGAATGTGAAGCCATGCTGGTCATTGATTTCTGTTTCCATTTTCAGGTTTTGTTGGCCAAAACACACAATCATACAGGTTTCAATGCAGGAAATTGCAAAGTTGCATGCTGAGGTGACGACTCAGACTGGCATTGAACAATAAGCGACCCCCCTCCAATAAGCGACCCCACTCCAATAAGCGACCCCCCTAGAGGGGTGGTTGAAATAATAAGCGACCAGGTCGCTTATTGGAGTTTTTACGGTATCAGTGTGCCGAAACCTATTCAACGAACTCAAGATCGTCTCTCTATGACGGAAGACGAGCGAGTTAGATAAGTTTTGCGTTTTAAACCTTTGGGTTACTGTAGCTCCCGAAATTCAAACTTTTGAGTTTCGACCAATAGAAGAACAAATGATCAATGAGTCGAGAGCTATCCAACCAACCCAAGATCGTCTCCGTACGACGCACGCTGAGCGAGTTAGAGCGATTTCTGCGTTAAAAATGCGAGAATGTCGCTTTTCGTGTTGCGTGTTTGCGTAATTAACAAAAGTTTTAATGCCAAACGAAAGAGCATGTCGAGACCTTTTAGTTGACCTATCGCACGCCGCTCTACGACGTAAGACGAGCGAGTAATAGACGTTTTCAGTTTGAACCTTCGGGTTACTGTAGCGCGCGCAATTCAAACTTTTGAACGCCGATTTCTCGAGGCACATTACCAGTGAGTCGAGACCTATCCATAAAGTCCAAGATCTCCTTCCTACGATTTTCCAACGGCGAGATCTGAGAGCGTGACGAACGCACGCACAGACGGACGCACGCACGATAAGCTCTCGTAGGGGTTCGCCCGGCTGAGGCCGGGCGAAAAAAATGACAGCCTTCAAACGCCCGCCGTTTCTGCGCCAAACAACCGATTTTGTTGAAACTTTTACCACTTATTCTATTGGACGATGCCTACTTTCTCTCAAAATTTCATCAAATTTGAATAATCCTGTCAAGAGTTACGGCGTTTTTCATTTCGCAGTATTACTAAGAAATTTGACCATTTCTGAACTGCATGGCTCTGTAACATTTGCAGCACGCAACACAGTGACGTGTTTGATACCATAGGTACTATTAAATGCCCTTTCTAACATGGTGAGCTTATCTTTCATAAATAGCCTCTCTTTAATAGCAAACGAGGTGGTATTGTAATAAACATAATAAACAATTTGTTCGGCCGGAGGCCAGTGCGCCCCCGGGTACTAGGGGTTAGTACAACGTCATATAGGTAGACTTAACCGATCTGGCTGAAATTTTCACCATAGTTGTTCATAGAAACAAGAAGTATTGTGCTAAAATTTCAGCCAGATCGGTTGAGCGGTTCCCGAGATATTAAACAAAAACTCGAAAAATTCAGCGATCTTCACATATCCAGGTTATAGGCCTCGTTCTCGCGAATGGTAGAAGCTAGAGCAGAGTTTTATGGCTCGTTAGAACCGCCTACTAATCGGATTTTTTATGTTAAATAATCTCGCAGATCGGTTGAGTATTGCGGCCGTGGGGCCCAATCAAAAAATTGGCCGAAATTTTGGCAAAGTCCCACTCACGACGGCCGAGCTCTACTGGTGCAGGCTGGAGCGCCAATCGAAGTGATCCAGTCTAGACCGCCATAGGGTGAACAAATGTGTAAAACATTTCATCTTTCTAGGTTGTATGGTTCTTGAGATATGGATGCACAAAGGTCAGATCCGGTACGCGCACGGATCCCGACTCCCAGACGGCCGAGCTCTGGTGGTGCACGCAGGAGCGCCAATCGAAGTGATCCGGTCTAGAGCACCATAGAGTGAATAAATGTGTAAAACGTTTCATCCTCCTAGGTTGTTTGGTTCTTGAGATATGGATGCACAAAAGTCAGATCTGGTACGCATGCAGATCTCAGCTCACTTACGCCGAGCTCTAATGGTGCAGGCTGGGGCGCCAATCGAAGTGATCCGGTCTAGACCACCATAGGGTGAATAAATGTGTAAAACATTTCATCTTCCTAGGTTGCTTGGTTCTTGAGATATGGATGCCCAAAAGTTGAAACTGATACACGCGCGGATCTCGGCTTACTTATGCCGAGCTCTAACGGTGCAGGCTGGGGCGCCAATCAAGGTGATCCAGTCAAGACCATAATAGGGTGAACAAATATGTAAAATATTTCATCTTTCTAGGTTGTATGGTTCTTGAGATATGGATGCCCGAAGGTTGGAACCACTACAGTATGACATTATGACGAAATCGTAAATTCGTATAGTCGATGTTAAAATGAACTATAGAGTGGTGACATGTATTGGAGGTGTTGTGGGTGGACTCCAGAAGGGTGGTGGGTGACAGAATGACATTATGACGAAATCGTTAATTCGTATAGTCGATGTTAAAATGAACTGTAGAGTGGTGATATGTATTGGAGGTGTTGTGGGTGGACTCCAGAAGGGTGGTGGGCGGCAGAATGACATCATGACGAAATCGTAAATTCGCATAGTCGCATAGCTGTCTGTGCATCCAACCTCCTGAGGCCAGACCTGTCTGTGCATCCAACCTCCGGTGGCCAGACCTGTTTGTCCATCCATCCTCCTGTGGGGTTTTCGAGGGTGTGGGGGGGTGGGGTGACAGAATGGTGTTACAACGAAATCCTAAATTTGTATAGTCAATGTCGAAATGAACTGTAGAGTTGTGGTATGTATTGGAGGTGTTGTGAGTGGATTCTAGAAGGGTGGTGGGTGACAGAATGACATTATGACGAAATCGTAATGCGTATAGCCGTATAGCTGCTGTGCATCCAACCTCCTGAGGGCAGACCTGTCTGTGCATCCAACCTCCTGTGGTCAGACCTGTCTGTGCATCCAACCTCCTGTGGCCAGACCTGTCTGTGTGCATCAAACCTCCTGTGGCCAGACCTGTCCGTGTCCCCACACCTACAACAGCAATCTTTTCAAAGCAGACCTGTCTATGTCGCCTCTCAGCAAACCCGCTCTATGCCTCCCCCCCCCCCCCCCTGAAGGTGTCCACTCTGTGGACATGGACAGGGTGTGTATTTCAGGAAAGTTCCCCCCTGCTGGGGGGTAAGGACAGGTGAATTTGTTCGTCCTTATGAAGACTGATGATGAACAGGCTGTGTATCTCAGATGACTTCGGGCCCTCTACTACACGAACAAGTTCAGCGTGCTCTGTATATGGGTGCCCAACTCTCACTGAATTATGAGTCTCTGTGTTTGTCGTTTGTGTACTTACTGCAAAACGCTTACCCAGCATTAGTGCAGAATGTGCATTTACCAACATTAATATCTCCAGAGGCTCTGTTAGCAGGTGAAGCCATCTACTTGCGTGCATGGCTGAGCAGTCAAAGTGGGAGTTAGCCATGGGGTCCATCACCCTTGTGTACGTTGCGCTGAGTGCGGACAATGTGTTGTGTGAAACGCGGTGGCAGGCACTGAAGCCACACACGCGTGTTGATAGTGGTAGAGTGCGTTTGCCGCGTGTACGTTGTGCGTGCGTGATAAGCTCCGTGCGTGTGAACAGAGCACGCTGAATTTGTTCGTGTAGTAGAGGGCCCGAAGTCATCTGAGATACACAGCCTGTTCATCATCAGTCTTCATAAGGACGAACAAATTCACCTGTCCTTACCCCCCAGCAGGGGGGAACTTTCCTGAAATAAACAATTCTTTGCCAGGCCAATTCTGTAGTAGCGACGAGCAAACCACCTTGTTTGTTATCGAAGAGAGGCTCTTTATGAAAGATAAGCTCACCAAGCTAGAAAGGACATTTAATAGTACCTATGGTATCAATTTCACGTCACTGTGTTGCGTCATGCAAATGTTACAGAGCCATACAGTTCAGAAATGGCCAAATTTCTTAGTAATACTGTGAAATGGAAAACGCCGAAACTCTTGACAGGATTATTCAAATTTAATGAAATTTTGCGAAAAAGTAGGCGTTGTCCAATAGAATAAGTGGTAAAAGTTTCAACAAAATCGGTTGTTTGGCGCAGAAACGGCGGGCGTTTGAAGGCTGTCACTTTTTTTTGGGGCACCCGGTACACTAACATACACTACCGTTCCTTCGTGGTGCGCACAGGTAGGTACACACTGTAGGTACACCGGGGAGTCTCATCGTGGCCATGTACATAGTCTCAACCTAGGTAAGAACGTATGAATACTGTAGTCGGCACTAATCTCCCCCTGCAGATTATAGGGTCTGGCGCTCTAACGTGTCTCGTCTCGTCTGACTCGAATGCTGCTCAGATTGTCATGAGAGTGGCCTCTGGGCTACAGATAGCTACATGCTGCGGGGATTGCACTGCATGTAGTCTACCTACCTTCTTTTGAAAATCTGTTGTACAATGGTAAATCTTGCGCCGACCAAAGCTTCCTCAAGATGCGAAAATTACTCTATCGGTACGTGATCAACGCTAAACTTTTGCGACGAATAATCCTTCATTGTGTTGGCTTCACTGGAGGTTTTGCGAAACCGAACTGATGATTTTGCTTTGATTGTGTCTGTTTTCGACCAACTAACTCGGCTCGATGTTTCTGGTCGAAAACTTTCGTGGCTTTTGCGTCTCAGCGACTTGTCCTTGATTGAAATCTAGAGTCTAGTTCTGGTGTCGTTTAGACTTATAGCGGATCCAGGATTCGGGAATTAGGCGCGGGTGGCGGAACTTTTGAGGCCAGTGGGGACCAGGACGCTACAAAACTGCGTTACCATGTTTTTAGCACTCCGACCCCAAAAGGGGCGGAGTGCTATAGTGGAGCTGCTACCGATCAAAACTTTCGCCACTCACTTTCGTGCCTCATTTCTCATCCGATTTGGACGGGGTTTTTTTAATCGATAGCTCTCGAGGGATAGTAGGTGTGGACGGACCTTTATTTTTTTCGCGTAGTGGGAAAATTTTGAGAAAAATTCAAAAATTTGAAAATTTGGTTACTGGAGAGGTGTTCACCCAGCTGGAATTTCTGGAATAGTTGGTCGATTTTGACGCCCTTTGGATATGTTATAGCCCTCGACGAGACGAAGAGCGGAAAAAAATCCCGAGCCAATCGGCCGACGCGTTCTCGGGTTACGGTAGCCGAAAGCGGTTTTTTTGACAAAAATTTGCCTTTAAAAAATCCTAGTAAATCAGGGAGTTGCTGGATCGGGTCAGATATCTCAAATCGGCAAGATTAACATGTTCTCTTTCGTTTAAGACCAAAATCGCCGAAATCCGCTGAGGAAATCGTGAGTTCTGCGGTGGCAACGGGTCCCCGTCGGGGGTCGAAAATTCCAATTTTTGACTTTCGGCCGTTTTAGCGCCCGATTGCAATGGTTTATGGCCAAATTGACTGCACCACCCGATTCCCCGTTGAAAACTGATCCGGAATCGATTTTAAAAAATATTTTTTCGGCTACCGTACCCCGGCCGCGTCCAAAATTCGAATTTCCACCCTGGTGGTCAAAATCAATGCTGGAGTCGATCCCGGTGCTTTCGAGGTCGCTGATGCCGAATCTGGCGTTATTTTGGCGTTTCGGATCAAGATTGGCGAGTTTTTGTCGAAAATCGACCTACCGTAGCCCTACGTCAACGAAACTGCAAGTGTGGTAATTGTACGGTTGTCGATTCTAGGGTATTTCGCGGCGAGGAACGCGAATTTGCTATTGGTTTCTCCATTTTGTGTCGATTTTGCCTTCAAACAGGCACTTTCCTAATGCCGAAGTTAAAATTTGATTGCAACTTTTACCGTACTCTCCTCAAACTATGTTGTAGCTCAAATTTGCGCGCGCATTCAAACTTCACAATTGAAGGAAATGCAGTGCGAAAAGACGGCGTGGTAAAGTGAGCATTTGCGCATGAATTGTCAATTCTTCCCGTCCAAAATGGGAAGGCGAGTCTACGATTGGCGCAGCCCTGATTCTTAGCTACCGGCTACTGGTTGAATCGAAGCGAAATGGCGCATTTTGGGCTCAATTCGGCCTGGTCTACAGGATTTCGGTGGAGTTATGCTGCGCGCCGGTCCTTGTAGGTGGAGGGAATATGCGTACTCTGAAACTCGCGCGCCGGCGGGATTTGTGGAGAATCTTTGGGCGCAAACCGGCCTTATTTCTCATGGTAAGTGAGTGGCGGTCTGCTTTCTCCCGTTCTGGTCGGAGTGCTTCGCTGCAGGCTCTCCTGCACGTTTCCCTTGTTGCGTTGCAGGCGACAAGTTTTCCCAACGTTTATGCGTAAAAGTTATGTAATTGCTTCAGAATAGTGCCGCACAATACCGACATTTTGGCTTTCACGACACCAATTGGCTCTAAATTGGGCCGCAGGCAAAAATGTTGCCACTTTCGGTCTCTTCCTCTGGAAAATTGCTCCAAAATGGCGCAGCGGGAGAAATTTTCTGGCGATTTTGGGCTCCTCGTTACAAAATCGCGCTAAATAAATATCGCCGCAGGCGCAATTTCTTTTACCCTGGACATGCTACCACGCACAATTGTTTCACGGGAGGAGGAATGGGGGGCGGGTTTGGGTGAATGGGGGGAGGCGGACACAATCCCATCCCCCCCCCTGGATCGGTTTGGGTGCATGAGAATTTGAATCCAGGGGACTGACTAGATGGGGGTCGTCCCCCCCCCCCTCCTCTGTAGAGATTTGAATCTGTATTTAGAATTTTTGTGGTGCAATTCTGATGTTCAAATTTTGAATTTGCACCGAGCTAAGTTCTTCTGCTTATAGCAATCGCTAGCCAATCAGCAAGCGAAGTAGGCGCCCCCCCCCCCCTCTGTAGAGATTTGAATCTGTATTTTTAATTTTTGTGGCGCAATTCTGATGTTCAAATTTTGAATTTGCACCGAGCTAAGTTCTTCTGCTTATAGCAATCGCTAGCCAATCAGCAAGCGAAGTAGGCGTTGCCCCCCCCCCCCACCCGTAGAGATTTGAATCTGCATTCTGAATTTTTGTGGCGCAATTCTGATGTTCAAATTTTGTATTTGCACCGAGCTACATAAGTTCCTCTGCTTATAGCAATCGCTATCCAATTAGCAAGGGATTAGGCGTCCCCCCCCCTGTAGAGATTTGAATCTGTATTTTGAATTTTGTGTGGCGCAATTCTGATGTTTAAATTTTGAATTTGCACGGAGCTAAGTTCTGCTTGTAGCAATCGCTAGCCAATCAGCAAGCGAAGTAGGCGTTCCCCCCGCCCCCCGTAGAGATTCGAATCTGTATTTTGAATTTTTGTGGTGCAATTCTGATGTTCAAATTTTGAATTTGCACCGAGCTGAGTTCTTCTGCTTATAGCAATCGCTAGCCAATTAGCAAGCGAAGTAGGCGTCCCCCCCCCCCTCCTTGTAGAAATTTGAATCTGTATTGAATTTTTGGCGCAATTCTGATGTTCAAATTTTGAATGTGCACCGAACTATAAGTTCTTCTGCACTGCTTGTAGCAATCGCTAGCCAATCAGCAAGCGAAGTAGGCGTTTCTTTCGTTACGCAGCTACTGTAGTCACGTTAGCGCCTTTGGCGTGGCGGACAGTCAAATTCGTTGCTCTGTTGCCCTCCTCAGATCAGCTTGCTCCTCTCGCGTAATCGTCGCACTCCGTTTTAATCCGTCGAAAATAGGGGAACAGTCGCCTTTTGCGAGATTTTAGCCGACCGAAAGTGTTGAGACTTGAGATTCTTTTGCCAGATTGGAATCCCCGTTTTGCGACATCCTTCAAGAATCAGGGAGAGACTGAAGCTATGAAATTCGACAGGCAAAAGGGCAAACGTCCCGGCGCTTCGGCCGCCAGCAGCGGCGAACCGGTAAAGATAGGTAGTGGTAGTGAGACGTAATATTTTTCCTGACGCCTCGTAAATTCCAATTTTCAGCCGAATGAAAAGTGCCGAGAGCTGATCGAAGAGCTGAAGTCGAGTGAAAACGACCAGTTTTGCCGACTGCTGGACTTGGCTGCGGAGAAGTGGATTTACGGAAAGGTGCGGAGAGAGGATCTAACATTTAGTGTGAATGCAGTAGATATTTGCGCGACGTGTACATAACATTGTTCAGTCGGAACTGTCGGCCTGGGCTGACGTGCACGACCGCGTCGACGAGATACTCGAGCTGGCGAGCAGGCCTCTCACGGAGAACTCGAGCGCCCTCACTGTCGACGCCGTCGACGAAGTGAATGAAAGTTGAATATAACAAGGAGTTTTGGTAGTCAAATCTTCTACGCGCATTTGCAGCTGCACCGCCAGTCGATGTCGTGCGCGCGCTTCCTGCTGCCCCTCTACGAGAACACCTTCGCGCGGTCCCAGTTCAATCTCATGGACAGAATTCTCAGGCTACTAGACTCCGAGAGGTGAGCTAATTTAGTGTATTATAGGCTGAGAAAGAAGTGATGCTTTTGTATTCATGAGCTCCCACGTCGACGCTCAGATTAGAGGTTGATTCGGTTCCTCCACTTACGTTGCAGCCGATATTTGCGCTATTCTCCAGTATTGTTTATCGTGCTCAACGAATCGTTTGCACTTGCAGACTGGATTTGGTGGTGGAATGCCTGAAGTTCCTGCTGTCGGTGGCGAAGAAGTCCTCCCACCTGCCTCGAATTCCGGCCGAGACTCGCGATAGGCTCTTCCTGCGGCTTCACTGCCTGGCTGAGGTCCGCTTTTCCTTATATTTGCATCGTTTTGCGCTTTTTCTAGCGTTTGTTACTGATTTTTGCTCCGAATTCCAGTCGTGGGGCGGCAAGCACTTCCGGCGCGACCTGGCCTGCTGCCTGCAAGCCGGCTGCTCGGCCGCCTTCCAGCCCGTTGCTCTGCCGACCTCCTTCAAAGCGGACGACACGGGAAACGACGTCGACGACGGTATGGATTGCGAATGGGAGCACCGTTGGTACCGGATTCTTCCGCTTAAGCGCCCCCTCCTTCTCCCAACTTCATGGCCTTCATTCTAGCGATGGGAGGGGGCGCTTAAGCGGAAAACTCCGGTAGAATGTACAAGGTGGTACAATATCGCTAAAACGATCGAAATGAAACTCGGCGCACGAGGTTGGCTCAAGTTTCACAAAGCTTGATGGTACCATTTTGTGCAACAAGATTCGGCTTTCGACTCCTTCTTGCTCGTGTTACTCGTGTGATAGCGCGCCCAGCAAACCACTGTGCGCGCCGGGTGGCGATAACGCTTCTTTTGCGCAATGTAATCAGTCTCGCTCAACATGGCACACTTTGTGAAGTACCAAGCTTGCTTCCTTCAGACGGCGCCGGTAGCAGCGGCGGCGGCAAGTCGCTTCTGGCGGTGGACGGGCGCAGCAGCGCCGTCGATCAGCTGGACGCCTGCCTTTCGAAGACGGCGCCTACAGTAGCCGAGGCGCGTCAGAAGGTCCCCGAGTCGGAACTGGTCTCGACCCTGTACAAAATCCGATTGGCCAGAGCTTTCCTCGACGGACAGACGGGAAAGGAGTACTGCGTCCTCGCCCGATTATTGGCTGTCTCCACTTTGAGTGGGTCTCTTTTATTGCGATTGCGATGGGTAACCACCCTTTATTGGGCATTTGTCATGTTGGTGCACTTTGTCTAGAAATTGAGCAAAAATAAGCGGTTTTGACAATTTTTTGCTGTTTTGGAGAACTGCAAGAACGCGATTCTTTTTATTGTTATCCCCTTCTCCCAAAACCGGGCCTAACCACCCCCCCCCCCCCCACAGCCTCATGGCCAATCTCAGTGTTGGGCTGTTGAAGGTTCGCACCGCCTCTCTTGGGAATCGCGTGCACCCTCCAACAAATACTATTCGAATTCGAATTCAGTCTACTCTCGTCAACTGCTGGAACAGCAGAGCGCCCAAATCGTCTACGAGGGCTTCGTCTCCGAACTGGTGGAGGTGCTGAAGCAGCAGAACTCCCCAGAGGGTCGCTGCCTCCCCTTCTCCACCCTGGACGAGATACGCTCCACCGTTCTGCAGACGCTGACGGCCCTCATCTTCCAGCACGGCACCAACCCCACCGCCAGGTGACTGGCGCCAGAGAGAGAATTGGAACTG
This sequence comes from Linhomoeus sp. GSCO2_2, assembly GCA_030248115.1. NCBI lineage: Eukaryota > Metazoa > Nematoda > Chromadorea > Monhysterida > Linhomoeidae > Linhomoeus > Linhomoeus sp. GSCO2_2. The sequence continues at coordinate 29,847 of JASAMZ010011324.1, forward strand.
TGGCAGCATAAAGACACTCACGTAAACTGCAAAAGCGCAGGGAACCCCCACCCCCCCCCCACACCCGCCTCTGGCCATGGGTCATCCGGAAAGCTTTCGTGTCACCCTCCTGGCGCCCAAAAATCCAGAAACAATTGCAAAATCGTAAAATTTTCCAGCAGTTTTAGCGATATTATGTCGACGTTTTCGCCAGGCGCGCCGTATTTACCAGTGTCAGAATCACTTTCTGTGTCATCGCTCCATGCATTTCTACATCGTTCTCATCTCATTGTTGTCTACTGCTCTGCAGGGTGTCGCAAGTGGCGGAAGCCCTGGAGGCGGACTCCTATCACGGTTTGCTGGCCACTCTAAGTCGGCGCTGCATCGCCCAACTGCACGGCGGCAAGGTCGTGGACGACAGACAATCACTGGAACACTTGGTGGTGGCTGGTGGAGGGGAGGAAGGCAGCGATGCCCCGGACCCCCTGGAGTGGACGTCGACCGGCTTCGCCACCGCCCTCTTCTCCTTCCTCTACCACTTCGCCAACTACGACCACGGTAGATGGAGTGCTGTAGTTTATCGTCTCGACTGAGTAGAGGTGTGTGTGTGTGATTGCTGAGAGAATATGTGGGTCGGTAGTCACGGGCAGTTGAGGGCGGGCAGCAAATTGCCTTACCGTCACGACCAGTTGCATCTGTGATGGAACGGGGGGGGGGGGGGGGGGGGGGTGGCATTAGCCAATCGCACCACACTGTTATTCACCCCCCCCCCCCCCCCATTCCCCATCGCAGGAGTGGAGAGCTTGGTGGGCGCTCGTCTGACGGCTGCGCTACTGGGAGTTATGGAGGACGAGTCGATTCCGCTGTCGCGCATCAGCTTCGTGACTCGCGCCATGCGCATCTGCGACATCGTCTCCGCCGTCGACCCCGTCCCACTGGCCCAGAGTCAGGGCCTCCCAAAGACCATTCGGAGACTGATCGTGGGTTTGCTTTTTCCATTGAGATGACTCACTGATGACGAGAAATTGAATTCGTTGCTGTTTCGTCGATCGAATGGATGGCTTTGGTGTCAGCTAGTGTCGAGTGTCTAATCCCTCCATCCTTTCAGTTCGAGGTGTCTCAGTGTCGCCTGGAGGAGCCCTTCGAGCTGACGCCCAAGCCTTTTCCGGTGGAAGAGGAGGAGGAAGGGGAGGCGCAGGAGCCCCTGGAAGGCGCCGCGGCGGCTTCCTCCACGTCGACTGCGCAGAGCGGGAGTTCGCAGTCCGCCGAAACGACTGCGCCGCCGGCCGCCGAAGGAGCGGAGCAGCCTCCGCGTGAAGAGGAGGAGCGGATGGACACGACCGAGAAGCCGGAGGAAGTCAGAGACACGCTGAAGGAAGACGAGGAAACGGTAGAAGCGACGCAGTCGTCTGCCGAATCGGTCGGGCTCGAAGTGAGACAACGACTGGTAGCGAGGATTCTGCGCTAATTTGCAGACGTATGATTGAAGTGCGAAGCTTCTGAAGTTGCAGACTAGGCCGTCGGCGCCCAATCCCTCCCTGCGTTGCCATCCCCAGAGGGCGGCGCTGATCAAGTCCCTGCTGAACTTCGCCAAGAGGGCGGTGGCCGACCACCAGATGCCCCAACAGCAGCTGCCCGTTCGACACAGTCCGTTCCACACTGCTTCCTTCTATCTCATTTTGTAGGATTGTGAGAAGTGTGGCTCTTTCAGTCATGGACGGTGGACTGCCGGCCGCCCTGCAGCACGTGGTCAGTAACCTCGCCTTCTACGGGCCGGCCCTCTTCCAAAGCTGTGGGTTTTCACGCGCTTTTGTGTTCGCTTGTCACTTATGGCATCGTTGAAAGACTGGTGATGTCGATTTCGTAATGGTACGTTTTCTTTCAGCCATCAGCTTGGTCAACTCCTACGCCAACGCGGAGCCAGCGCAGCTGAGCGCCCTCCAGAGGAAAGGCCTCTGCGACGTGATCATGCAGGCGCTGCTGGCGAAAGAGGTGGGAACACGAAAGTACAACATGACAAGAACATCAAAGATTACAGCAACCCTTCATGACCTATCCAGATTCCGGCCCATCGCGAGGTGCTGTCGGCCCTGCCGTCCACCTTCTCCGCCCTCTGTCTCAACGAAGCCGGCGTGAAGGCCTTCGTGGAATACAAGCCTTTCGAAAAGCTGCTGGCCATATTCCTCTCGACCAAGCACCTGACAGCGCTGAAGAAAAGTCGCAAGGCCGACCACCACCGTCATGGAATGCTGGGTGGGTACTGGCTAGTGAAAGTGGTATGGAAATGGTTCGGTTACTGTACTCCATTTGGATCGTTTCAGCGGAGATCCCGCAGAATTTGGGCTACGGCATGATGGATCTGCTGAGAAACCAGCCGTCCCTGAAGCCGCACGCCGTAGAGGCGCTCGTCAAGGTACTATGTATGTCCTGTCTTCTATCAGCTCTCTTGATGTTGCCACATTTCGTCTATTAATCGCGTTGAAGTTGGCACCCCTCCCCCAATATTACGTTGGACAAGCGTTGGGGCCACTTATTGGAGAATCTAGTATAGGATACGTTGTCCTAGGGTTACAACCCCTGTACGGTAGGTTGTCCCCAATGTACACAACCTAGTCGATATTATGCGATGACATTCTTTCAGCTGTTGACCGAGCTGGTCAAACTGGGCAACGACCCCAAGGTCGCCGATAGGCCTGACGGAGGAGGCGGGGTGGAAGGGGCCAAGTCGTCGACGTCCAAAGTGAATTCCTCGGCCACCATTACCACGGGAGAGAGCTCGGACGACGACGAGGACAGAGAGGACGAGGAGGAGGATGGGTGGGTGTTGTCGACTGACTGGTTTTGTCGCACCTGACTTCAATTTTCTGCGATTAGTGATCTAAAACAATCAGTCCCAGGCGTGTAGCAGTAGGCTGGGAAGGGGGGGGGGGGGGGGCGCCCCAATAAGCTCCCCCCCAACGAGTTTGTATCGCTGTACCTCCCCTCAAATCGGCACATTTTGCTGCCCTCTTGCCACCCACCCCCCCCCTTCTCCCTCTACCATGTTTCAATGTAGACCAACGCATCCACGAGGGGGCATGGGCGAATTACCCCCCCCCCCCCCCCCTCCTCCCCCCCCCCCCTTTGGGTTGGCGCTCACACGTGTTTGAAGATCAGTCCCGTTCGTTCATTGTCCGTTTCTAAAGTGTCTTTTCACTCTCAGTTCGACGCCCTCTGGAGGGGAGGCGAAGTCGGTTGGGGCGACGGCGGCTTCCGGCGGCGCCGAGGCCAGCAGCGAGGCCCGGGCGCTGCCCATCGCCGACTTCGCAGCCAACACACTCCGATTCTCCCAGGGACTGCTGGAGCCTTGTCCCGAGGACGCACTGGGTGAGAAGAGCGCACACAGAAACAGAATGAAGTGTGACATTGACTTGCGCAACCTGTGCGAGTATCGGCAGTGAGTGGGTAACCTATGAACACTGGCAGTGGCGCTAGTTAGAGTCTGTTCTGTGGTACCCGCTGTAGGCGACTTCTGTCGTCGCGGAGGCCTGGACAGACTGGTGGATCTGCTGACGATGACCAACGTCCCGGTCTCCTTCTTTCTCTCGTCGGCGCCCCAGAAAGTGGCCAGTATGGTGCACCACTTGCTGGTGAGTGCGCTGTCATTGCCTTTGAGAAGAGTGGTGTCTTGGCTTGCAAAATACGAAGTACACTGTCACATGCCACTCAGGCTCACTCGGGCACCCCGGGCAAAGAGGGGCTGGCCAACTTCGTGGCGCTTCTGGGCAAGCTCTCGTCGCAACTGGAAGAGACGGTGAATACTTACACTTGCACCGCTCGAATCCTCTTCTATTCAGTCTTCATAACGTCTCTCCTTACAGCTGTCCTGCACATCTCTCTCCAAAGTCGTCTCTGAGGGCAGGGCGTCTCGGGAGGAGGCGCAGTCTCTCCTCTCGCGCATCGCCCATTATCAGGCGGTGACGCAGTTGGTTGGCGTGCTCCTGCACACCCACCAGCACCACACGCACAGGCAGCAGGTAATTGTATTGGGATTCGCTGTGATTACAGAGTTTGGAGTATCATGCAACAAGACGTGAGTGATAATTGTAGGTGCAGGCGGACCTGTTGTCCATCTGGTGCGGCGAGACCGGGCGCACCATCCTTCGGCAGCAGTTCTCCCTCTACCGTAATCTAACGGGCCAACTGACCGAGCTGCTGGCGCACCTGGAGAAGAGCGCAGAAGTGCCGGCGGCCGAAAGCGGCGCTTCTCAAGCGACCAATGGCGACGATGTTAACATGGAAAGCGCCGCCGGTTCAGCTTCACAATCGACCTCGGAAGCGGCGCAAACAATGCCAAACACCGACGATTTTGTCAAGCTCTACCGTCAGCAGGCGGTGCTGCTGTTGATCCGGTTCGTTCGTTGGTGTCTCTTGCCTCCAACTGCTGATTTGTGTCTGATCATTATGATGGTCTTCTCAGGTCGGTGGAGCAGTCGGCCCAGTTGATTCAAGCCGTCAATCGCCTGGCGCAGCCCACCTCGCCGGCCGCCCAGCGGCAGAGGCGCAACGCCGGCCCCCAACCCGCCACGCAAGCGCCTCAGGTGGGCTGTGGAGCACCTCAAGTTGAGCACAGAAATAAACTTTGAAGCACTAGTGAACCATGAAAAGCTGTTGTACGGCAAGGCGGGCAGACTGGCCGGAGGCGGCCGGTAGACGTGTCAGCGATTGCTTGTGAACGCGCGCAACGCAGTCTATTTCCTTTCGTGGTTACTGTAGACATTGCATTCGTTATGCAGGCCACGAAGGAGCAGCAGCAGGTGTCTCTCGATGTGGCCTTCGGCTGTCGGAGGAACTTCTCCGACTCCGCTTCCACCACTGGCGAATCAACGACGATGGAGAACGGGCAGCGGCGCTTCTGTCCCAAACTGCTCGCCTACCAACTGGAGCTGTTCGGCTGCCTGCTGGCCGACGGCGCCACGCAGCAGCCCTTCCAGTTGGCCCTGGACGCGGCTTTTGGCGCCCAATTCGAAAAGGAGGAAGAGAAAGGAGGAGTGGGCATCTTCGAGGTCATGCGGAGAGTGGTCGACTTAGTGGAGGGAGAGGGAATGGACCTAGCGGCGGCTGAAAAAGGTTGAGTGTAGCCTATTTCTGACAGGGTGGCGCATAAATCGGTATGTCTCACGCTTCTAGAGATGTGTAAACTTGTCGATTTCTTTATTAATTTTTTGAAAAAAGGTTGACCGAAATTTTTTTGTTAATGCGACTTTCTTTGGAATGCGGATAGCAGTTACCCTGTTCTGTTACAATTTTGCAAACCTTTCTGATACCGTACTTGAAGATGATGGTGCGTACAGTGTAGAATTACATGAAGACCAAATATCTACAAGTGTTCCCTGCGGCGGGTCTGGTAGTCAAAAGTGAAGCAGGTTATCAATTTTTTTGAAATGTTGCTGTAAACCCTCTGAAGTGCTATGACATGCTCAGTGTTGAGGCTAGTACTATGATCGCATAACAACACTGGATCACTGTACTGCATGGGACATGTACCTCACACAAACAATTTGAGAGCATTTTTTTCAAGTATTTTGAACAAATCTTTTCATCTTTTCTCTCTTCCAGCCGGTGTGGTGGCGACCATCGAGAAGTGGCTGTCGATCGTGGGCCGACTGCTCAAGTACGAGGCGCTCAATAATACCATCTTCAAGATAGCCAAATGGCCCCACGAGCAGCACTTCTGGCCGGCCGCCGACGACGACGAAGCCAAGAAGAAGAAGAGGGAGTCGGAGCTGGCGCCTCCCCTCAAGTTCCTGGCCAAGTTTCAGAAGGTCGTTTGCATTGTGTAGTGTGTACATTGGTTCGTAGGTTGGTTTGGAAGGAATGGGGCGCGTGTAGAAGGTTTGGGCGCTGCTTTGTGCCCATAGATCGTCAAAATTGTGCGCATGTTGGCATCAAAGAATGAATTTGGTTGAGCGTTTAGAATCTGCCATCGCTCTAGAACAGCTATAACTTTATCTGTCGCCTACCATATCGCAGTTCGACCGTCCCCCTTGCAGGAGTCCTTCCCTTTGGTGTCGCGTCTGTTCCCCATCGTGGCCGAGTGGTCGAGCAGTCGGCTTGTGGAGACGCTGCTCAAGATACTCGTCGATATGGTGGCCCTGGCCAAGACACTCAAGGCTTGTTGTTTGTCCTGACTTCAACACTAATTCTGAGTATAACTAAAGTGTGTGCCCTCAGGCTGAATTGGAGACTGACAAGGAGCAGGAGCGGAAGATGAGCGAGGAGGAACGCAAGGCTCTGAAGGAGTCGCTGAATCCCGAGCTGCTGCAGAGGGTGAGTGCTTCTTGTTCACATAGAGTGTAAAGGAATCTTGATGCAGATTTGAATTTTTATGGAAACGCAGTCGATGTTTGCTACTGCCTCATAATCTAGTGCAATCTCAATGTTATCATTTGTGTCTCTCTCACAGCTGATCGACATGGGCTTCACGCGCGACATCTCTGTGGAGGCGTTGATGGCGGCCGGCAACCTGGACGACGCCATGGACTACCTCCTCTCCCTGCCCATCGATCGGCGCAGAAACCCGCTCATGGGCCAATTGGGCGCCGCGGCGGCGGCGGCGGCCAACGGACAGCAGCTACTGGTCGTCGATGAGCCCGTGGTACAACAGCAGCACCAAGCGGCGGCAGCTACAGGGGGAGGAGGGGAGGAAGAGGACGAGTTAGCGCTGGCCATCGCCATGTCTCTGGCCACGGAGACGGCCACGGCCGCCGCTCCCACCGACCAGGTTGGAAATACTTCATTGTTGTTGACAGATAACTGTGAATTGAAGTCCCAAGTCGCTTTACAGGCTCAGGCTTCTGCGGCGTCTGTGTCGACGGCGTCCGAACCGAGCGCCTCCGTCTCCACTTCCGCCGACGCAGAAGTGAACGTGGAGCAGAACGGAGTGGCGCCGACGGCAGCCAATCCGGCCGATGGTACGAGCGCAGGTATAACTCACCTATATCCACTCAATTCTCTGAATTATATTGTCGCGATGCATAAACTGGACTTCTTCACAGAAGCGGGCCGGCAGGCGGCCGGCGGCGGCGTCGTTCCGAAAGCGGCAGCGGCGACTGAGCCCGCCGTTGCCCCAGACGAAGACGACTTCGACTCTCGCCTAAAAGAATTCGTGAACAGCGAGTTGGTGGGCCGCTTCCTCGACCGGGTGGGAATACTGGCGGCTACTGACTCTGAGAGCAGTGATCGGGGCCTGGTCTTCTGTCTGGCCGATCTGTTCGAGACCCTCGTCGACCACCTGGGACAGGAGTGGGCGGCCGATTGCCTGGTCCAGAGCGCCCTGGTGGCCAAGGTGGGCGCTGCATTGCAGCATATGAGCGAATTTGCACTCTGCGCTGCGCCGCCCAATTGTGATAGTCGCTCATTGATGCGTGTGTGTTGTGTCGATTCCATTCATTGTGTTCTCTGTCATCAGGCGGCGGAGATCGCGAAGCACCTGAGTGAGGGAGGCGCCCACGCTGAGAAACGAGACCAAATCTCCAGTCTCACCACTCGGCTGCACCTTCTCTGCCTGTTATTCGACGTGAGTTCAGAAATATGCTTGTATAAGACCGCACAAAACGATACCGTACGCGTATACAACGCTCGTTTCAGCACCTGAAAGCGCCAATAGCCAGCGCTTGTGCGGCTGAAGATCTGGACGGCCATTTGCTTTCTCTGATGGAGAAGACGCCGGTCGACAAAATGGAAAGGTGCGTATTGTATGTGGTGGCGAAAAACTATACTGGACAGTGGACACCAACGCATGTGTGTAGTGGATGCAACCGTAACTGCGAATGATGCTTCATGTGGTTGGAATCGAAACCTGCAATACACTACGCTCACTTTAGCTTGACGGCGCTGATTCTGCTCTGGTTCGACCAGTATGAGCGGGTGACCAACTTCCTGCGCCAGAGGGCGGAACTCGTGGACAAGGTAAGCACAAAGCGATCGCAAGTAGTCGCTTGAAAATCACATGCATGTTAATCGACATTCGAACCTTTCAGTTCGGCGGCAGCGCCTCAGACTTCAGCTGGTACTACGAGGAGCAGCGTCAGTGGGTGCCCTTCCATCCCACGGCCGGCAGGTGCGCCTAATTTAGCCAGGATTAACGCTTACTTGGATCATACTTACTCTCCTTTATCTCTCAGAGAAGTGACGCGCGCCTTTCTGGAAGGCCGCCCAGTGGCCAGTTTCCGGGTCCCGTTGCCGGGCCCCCCGCGCGGGGGTCGGGTCCCGCCGGGCCACCCGTCCCAGGCCGGTCCCCACTACATGCAGTACCGGATGAACTTCCAGCTGATGGAGCAGACCAACATGCAGACGGGCGTCAAGAGGGCGGTGGTGCTGCTGCCCGCCAAGACGCCCAAAGCCCCGACAGAGGAAGAGAAGAAAGAGAAGAAGAGCGGGGAAGGGGAGGAGGCGGACACGGGTGAGTGGGAGTGGTTGTTCTGACCTCCGGAAGTGAAGCACGCGCATACTGCGAGGAACTTGGCGGAACCGCCCGCCGCAGGCGGTATTCGTGCCCATCCATTTTGAGCGCAGATGTACAGGCCAGTGAAAAGACGGTATTAACGAAGCAGCGTCTCAAAGTTGGGGTGCCGCTTTTTGGCCACCCTGTATGTATAAGGTCTTACAACCATCCACCAACTCGTATCCCTCCCTCCAGAGCTGCGCAAGCTGCTGGAGGAGGAGCAGTCGGGCGCGGCGGCGGAGCGCGAAGCTCCGTCTTCCTCGTCGGCGGCGACGGCGGGCACTTCCTCCGCGAGCTCTTCAAAGATGGGTGGTGAGCGCGGCTCGTCCCCCGATTCGCTGGACGCCGTTCTCCGTCTCAACAAGTCGCAAGAGCTGCCCACGGGGCTGGATAGGGCGAAGCGGCTCCGTCTGACGGCCCTCTGCGTGGCCCTGGTGGAGAGGAGCGACCCGCAGCGCTCGGTCGAGTCCCTGAACGCCGCCCTCCGGCTCTGCGTCCGCTACACCAGGGACGCCGACCTCTGCCAGGAGTTCCTGCGTCTGGGAGGACTCAAGGCACTGATGGGACTCAAGCCGGCCGACGGGGACAAGGTCGTCTCACTGTTTGGTTACGACTTCCTCACATTGGTTGACGACCGCGACCTATTTGAGTAATTTGCGTTTCTAATATTAGATAATTTGTGGATGTTTGGATGTTAAATACAAAATTGACTAATTAGTGCGAAAATTCGCCAAACTGTAGCGCTGAGTGATATTATGTGTCTATTCTTCTCTTGAAGTAATCATTTTGACCTGTAATGTCGCCGCAGGTGAACTTAACTTTCTGCCAGGAGTTGGGGGGGGGGGGGGCATGAATCATCAAAATCGGCCAATGCACACCTGAGAAATTTTAAATCAAACTTGGAGGGGCTAGCTGGGACACCCTGTAGCTAGGCCGTCTCAATCTTGGCCATTCTCTGTTGTTTATCATACTGTAATTGTTTCCCAACCAACCACTCACCAGTTATAGGCGTCGCGCGAAGAGGCGTCGGCGGCGCGCAGCAACTACAGTCTGGTGGCTTTGGTTCTGCGCAACGTGATGGAGGACGAGTCGACCCTGAGACACACCTTCGAGAAGGTCATACGCGCCGTGGCCCAAGGGCAAGCGCAGTCCCCTCAGTCGGCCCGGGAACAGGCCAGGCACCGATACGCCAACCAGCAGGGACCCAATGCGCACGGAGCGCAGAGAAGGCCGGCGGAGTTCACGGCAGCATTGCGCAATCTGGCCCCGGCCATCTCCAGGTGTCTACGTTTGATGCCATACTATTGAAAGCGTCAGATTCTAATGCCGTCGATATCTGTGCCTAATAATGATATTGTGCAATCTTTGGCAGACAATTCGATCAAATTGACCTATTGCGCCATTCGTAAATGCTAACTCGTTCGAATCGATCCCGTATTCTACTGCAGGAACCCGGAGCTCTTCAGCCGCGTGGCCCGCCAGATCCTGCGCTTCGAAGCGGGCCTCGAGCCCGGCGGGGCGCCCGGCGGCGAACTCTACACCTCAAGAGTGCCTCTGAAGAGTCGACAGTTGAAGGTGAGTAACTCCGAGTGCTTGCTTGGGAAGTTGAGAAGTTACCTTTCTACCTTTCACACGAATCTCCCATTGTTCAGACGGAGAAGCCGACGGCGGCCTACCTGGCGGCGCCGACGCCTTCGGCCGTCCTGAAGGAGGTCGTCAACATGATGCTGCGAAGGGTGGCCGCCGGATGCGACGACACCGAAGAGAGAATGGCGCCTTCCGCTGAGAAGGCGACGACGATGGCAGACGCTGAGATTCAGACGCCCTTCTTGCTGCAGGTGTTGCGTCAGAATTGCAAGAATAGTAAACGACCCCCCGAGCTGAATGAAATGGCAAAGATTTCTGTGGCGCTTAGAAATAGCCAAGCGTTTGACTGCTCCGCTATATTTCAGAACTTTTTAGCTAAATTTCTGCGAATTTTGGCGCATTTTGTTCTATTGGCGAAAAATTTTGCGCTTTTGTGCTTACTGGCAAATTTCTGCGAGGGGCGCATACCCCCCCCCCCCCTCCCCCTCCCGTTTGGCTCTTACACGAATGAGAGTGCTATTCCGTCACCTTTCTCTGTCTGTCTCAGGTGTTGTCCGAGTTGGTCCGTGGGTACGGTTTCGTTGCGGGTCTGGTGGTCGAGTACCGCCACCCCGAGAGCGAGGTCAGCGCCCTCTCCACACTTCTGGACAAGTACCTCTGTCCCCAGCCGAGTACCGTAGCCGCCGCCGGTCAGCAACAGCAGCTGGCCAGCGCCGCGCGCACACTGCTCGCCACCCTCGCCTCCGCTACGCACTCCCCCAGGGCTCAGGACGCCCTGGTCAACGAGGTACATTGTGTAAAATTCACACCATAATGCGTAACGTAAAGCAAAAGCACGCCCATCGAGTTTTGTGAGTACTCTAACGCGACCTGATGAGGATGCTACTGAGCTGTTGATACTTTGTAGCAGCCAAACCAGCCAGGGAGAGAGGTGTCGGGGGGGGGGGGGGGGGGGCCCCCCAAACCCCCGCCCCCCCCCCGCCCAGCGAGTGATTTCACTGACTTAGGCGGCTTCATCGTCATGTGTCCTCTTCACTCACAGGTGAAGCAGGCTCTGGCGCGCGTGTGCGCCCTGCCCAACGGGGACAAGAGCAAGCAAGCACGTCTGCAGGCCTTGTGCTCCTTGCCGCTGCTCATGCGCGACCACTGCCCCACAAGCCACCTCTCCACTGAGAAGACGGGTATGCGTCCCTGTCTATTCTACAGTTTGCTCACGACTGAAACAGTTTGGTGGATCTGCACGCATTGGTGTCGAACACACTTGCAAGCATGACTGGCGCAATGCCTATATGTATGGGTCCATATGATGCAGTCCATAATATGATGCAGATACAGTGTAACGCGCCAATTATCGTCAAACACGTGTGCAAGCGTAACTGGCGCCATTGAACAACCACGCGGCTTAGAAGATCCAGCACTCTGCAATTCTGTCACCTGCAGGCACGAAAGCGTCTGCCGTGGCGGCGGCAGCCACGTCCAGCAACCCCATGCTGCGTCTGTTCCTGCGCAAGCGTCTCTGCTTGGACCTGAGCAAGGTGCCACTCCATCTCGACCTGGGGGAGGAGGGCGCTGTCGAGACCCTCAACGTGCTATTGAAGACCCTGGACGAGCTCACGCGTGCCATCAACTCCCTGGCCACCGCCCAGAGTGCGGCCGCCGCCGTCGCCGCTGCGGCAGCCGCCAGATCCAGAGCCAACACGCAGTCGAGAGAAGCTGCCGTGAGTGCGAGTTCGAATAAGATGAAGCATTTCTTTGTGTTGACATGGTCACTCGGACGATTGTTCTTCCAGAGGGGAGCGGAGCGAACGGAGCCGTCGGCAGGGGAAGGAGCGGTTGTCGCCTCCACTGGCGAAGGTCCACAGCCGGAGACGCAACAGACGACCGAACTGGCGACAGGCGCGAATGCGGTCAGTGAAGACTGCCTATTTACCCGCTCGTCCTCCTCCACATTCTGAAGCCGATCGATTTCCAGACGGCCGATGGAGAGAGTGCGCCGCCCACTTTGGTCGCTGCTCAGGAAGAGCAGTCGCAGACGCAGCAGACCCACAATAGACTGGCGTCGACCAGCGCCGAGGAGCAGGCGGCGGCTCAGCAGGAACTCAACGCCGTCCAAGACTCCTCTGCCGTCAGGCGGGCGCCCACTATCGACGGCGAGAGCCACTGTGAGTGGGGCGCGTTGAACTTGGGATATTTCTATCTAGAAGAACGATAGGAACTCGGGTGTGCAACTGACGCGTCTGTTGTCTTTCTCAGACGAGGACGACTACAGCAGCAGCTCCAGTAGTCGGTCGAGAAGTCGCAGCCCCTCCACCGAAGGCTCCATGAGCGAGGACGACGGCGGCGGCGGCGGCCCCCGGGTCGACGTCCACATGGTGGTCACCGCCGGCGGCGCCGGTGAATTTGAGGAGGCCGCCGGAGCGCCCGCTCACGCCTCAGGAGCAGGAGGGGGCTTCGACGGGCAGCTCAGCGAAGACGACCTCTCGAGCGAACTGAGCGACGGCGACGCGCCGGCGCCCCACGACGAGCCGCCGCCGCCCCCGCCGCCTCAGCTTCCGCCGACGCAGGAAACCGAGCCGGCGCCCAATCCGCCCGAGCCTTCGAGCGCGCCCAGTGGAGAGTCGACGGCGCCAGGTCTGGAGACAGCGCAATGTTGTGTCCATTTGGATGTTCTGCTACAACGAACGGCTTTCCTTCTTTCCAGACAACGTTCCCGAGGAGTACGCGGACCTGGTGGTGTCGTCGGGGCCGGTGGCCGCCGGCGCCGAGGAGGACGAAGAGCAGGAGGAGATGGAGGCGGGCCACCCGCTGGGAGGAAGTCCCGCAGCGGTCGTCAACCAACCTCTCTACTCTGACGAGGACGACGAAGAGGAGGAGGAGGAAGAGGAGGACGAGTACGACGACGGCGGCGAGGACTACGACGACGAGGGACGCAGCGTCATGGACGAGACCGACTTCGAGGACGACGACGCAGTGGGGCGCATGGACGACGAGATGGTTAGTAAGTAGAGGGGCGTCGCTGTCGTCATCCCATCAAGTCTCTATCAGCATACTGTTGTGTTCTATTCAGCGCGAGCTTCTCGACATGCGCGGCCGGACCGAGGCACTGCGTCACATGCTGGCCGAGCTCGAGTCCCGAGGCGGAAACCGTGCGTGACTTCTCAATTTTCACTCTCAAACTCTGGCCAATTGGCGTGTCCTAATGTTCAGTGGACGAGGTGACCGGCCGAATGGGTCGTGACCTCCCGTGGCGAATGGAGAGCCTGATCGACCTTCGGAGGCAGGAGCTGCGCATGGCGCGCACCGACATGCCCGGAGGGCGTGGGGCGGCCACGGCCGGCGTCGAGGACCACCCCCTGCTGAGCAGACCGCCCGCCGCTTCTCAGACAGCGACGGCGGAAGCGCGCGCCGCCGCCGACTACCGCGCCTTTATGGGCGTGGGCGACGAGCAGCTGATGCTGAGACAGGCCCACAGGTCCATGGATCACAGGTGGGTTGAAAATGGAATTACCGTATGACGGTGTGCATTTTTCGAGTTTGAAATGGCTCTCTGTCGTCGTCCCAGTGTTACGTAGTTTTGCGGTATAGCCATTTGAAAACTTCGAATCTACATACCTATGACAAGTAACAACCCCATATTGTAAGGGCGTCATTTTGCACGAGCAATTGAGTGGCTGGAACATACTGTATTTTTTGTAAATTCGAGATTTCTAAAATTGGAAACACTTCAGATTGAATTAAGAATCTAAATTCGTATTTTGGTTAAATATTTTGAAGTTCAACTCTTGCATTAGTTTCTTCAGAGGCTTTCTCGTGCGCCAGAACGCGCTAAGGGGCGACCGCTACAGACACCACTGGCAACAGGCCCAACAGCTCCGGCCCATGGTCGGAATCCCGCTGGCCGAACGGTGCGCAATTCAATCGTCACTGGCTGTTCTACTCGTCGCGTATTCAGAGTCCAAAACCGGTACGCCTTGTAGGTTGTTCAACGTCCACTTCGACACGCAGACAGGCCAGCTTGTGCCCCTGGGTGTCACGGCCGCCGCCGCCTCTTCCTCCTCTGACTCCCAGGTGGAAGAGAATTCATTAGAGTAGAAATACACCAATTTGGAATACCAACGAAGTTCCACGTGGAGCGCAAGATGATTCTGGCGCGTTCCCAACCAGCACATTCCTTCCAGGTAGCGAGCAGCTCCTCGGAGGAGTCGTCCGTAAATGCTCCCACCGAGCTGGCCGCTCGACAGGCGCAGCAGCACCACTCTTTGGGGGAGGCAGTGTGGCCCGCGAGAATGGGCGCAGGCACCGCCACAGTCAATGTCACCATCCGAGAGGCGATTGAGAGTCGAAGGGCGGCGGTCGCGACTCAGCAGCAACAGCAGAATGCGGAGCAGCTGGCGACGTCTACCGGATCCGGCTCCAGTAGCAGCACCCTGTCCGTGCCCAGCGTCCTGAGTCGCTGGTCGGAGCAGGCCAGGCTGGTCGACGGTCTGGCAACGCATCTGGTCGTGGCGTTGGTTAGACCCGGCCTGGAGCGATACCTCGAGGACCACAGGGCCACTCAGGTGCTTGTTTGGTACTGTAGAGTTCAGTAGTAGCTGGTCGGACCACTTTTTGACCGCGGCGGTCTTTCGGTTATTGAGAGAATTTTGGTCGGTAGTCAGATCCATGGAGAAGAGGACAATTGACCTCTTGCCCTTCCTGTATCTTTGGCGTGCGGGTATGTAGGCGCGGGCGACCACAAGTGTATGTAGGGCTACTGCTTTTGCGCTCGTTATTGGAGCGTACCGTAGTCATAAGTACCTATCTGTAACAGGTGGAGTTGCTGCGAGCCAAGCGTGCGCAGGAGGAGCAGGAGCGCAAGGCGAAGGAGGAGGCCGAGAGGAAGAAGCGAATGGAGGACGAGGAAGAGCGCAAGAGAAAACAGGAGGAGGAACAGCAGCAGCAACAACCTCCAATTTCTGAAGATGCCGCAGAAGCGACTGTAGCTACAGCGCCGGCAGCGTCGGCCGATTCGGTCTGTGATCTTTTTGTTGCTTGTCGCAATCGATTGGAACCTGCATGTTTATGACGATTCACACACAACACTGTTTCAGGCTCCTTCCCAAGACGAGATTCCAATGGAGGAGCAGCAGGGAGTGGACCGGTCGGCCTCGGCTGAATCGGCTTCCACGGCCATGGACACCAGCGGTCGGTTGCTGTCTGAATCTTTCACAGCCTCCCCAAGTGCACCAATCTTTCCAGCTCCTTGCAGTAGTTGCGTGCAATGTGCCTTGTGCGAAAACGGGGGAGGCGAGTGGTCTGGTAGTTGGAAAAGACATAGCTTCTTCACGTTCCAGAGGTGCCTCAGAATCCCGCGCCGCCAGTCGCGGAATCGGAACAGCAGCAACCATCGGAATCGCCGGCGGCGCCACCGGAAGAACTCCAAGAGCAACAGCCAGTGGCTGAGGCCGACAGTCCACAAGTGGATACGGCAGTCGAACCCGATCCAGTGTCGAACGTGACCAACGCCAGCAACGTCACCGTCAACAGCACAGGTATGGGGGACGAGGCCGACGACAACGAAGGCGAAGAATCGTATCGTTGTCCTTCCAGACAGCGAAGCGACAGCGGCGGCCGCCGCGCCAGAGCCCTCGAGCGACGCGGGAGCCGGGCCTTCCCAAGATCCCGCCGCCGCCTACAGAGACGTACTTGGAGGTGAGAACGGGCCACGACAAGACGCGCCTTTCGTAAAAATGATTGCTATCGTGTACGATTTGTGTATTGTTTCAGACATCGACATTCCTCCTGGCGTGGACCCGGCCTTCCTGGCGGCCCTTCCGGACGACATGCGCAGAGAGGTTCGTTTGATGATTGCTTTACCATCGGCTAATGTTGATCACACATACACACGGATAAATACCAAGCAATCTGCAGGTTCTGGAAGACCACATGCGACAACAGAGGCTGCAGAGACTTCGGCAGGAGGAGGAGCGCCGAAGAAGCGGCGCCCAGCCGGGAACGGAAGGCGCCTCGCCCACCGATGGCGCCGCGGCGCCCAATGGAGTGGCTGGACAGGAGACGCAACAGCAGCCCGCTGGACAAGAGGGGGCGCAGGTGAGTCTTTCTCTAAGTGCAAGAGTTACTGTACTCGCTGAATGAGTGAGGGAATGGGAGTGAAAGGGGGGAGGGGGCACCGTTACAGTATGAGTGGGGGGTCAATCAGTGGGAGTGAGTCAATGGGAGCGAGTGAGTCAATAGGAGCACATGAGTGTGAGTGAGCGAGCGTCTGGGTGAGCGAGCGACCGAACCCTTCCTCCAACAGGGGCCCAGTGGAGCGGGTGCGGAGCCCATGGTTCGCGTGGCCGTCGCCGGAGCGGGCACCAGCGGCAGTGTGGCAGGCGTGCCAGGCTCGATGGCTGGAGAGATCAGTGAGGAGTTCCTGAACGCCCTTCCCCCAGAGCTGCAGTTGGAGGTGTTGGAGCAGAGGGCGGCGGCCGCCAGAGCCCAACAGATGGAGCAGAATGGAGGGGGAGAAGGAGGAGGCGGCGGTAGCGGCGCGCCTGATCCCGCCACCATGCTTCTGAGCCTGTCCAGCGACCTGAGGTCTGGTAATCTGTGTAGAAGTGCTTGGGGCACCGTGGACGTTAGCTAGGCGTCATGGATTGGCAAGAGTCGGAAACCTAGACCGGCTCTGACTCAAACGCGTGTTGGTCTTTTCAATAATGGCAGGGAAATTTTTGCAATTAGCAAGAAATTTTGCTACAGTTGTGACATTCGATGGCAAAAGTTCGATCAACATTGCACAATTCTGAGTGTTAATTGGTAAAGATTTGTCACTGTGGTGTGTGGAAGTCATAATTTGTGATATTCCAAAGTGCCACCGGCAAATGCTCCACCTAGGGTTAGGTTACCATCATTTTCCCTTATAAATGGTCATTTCTAAAAGAATATTACCTGGTGTTCTCTGTCACGTGTTGGTCAGGATTTGCCATACGTGTAGCGTGTCGGGTCAGATTTCAGGGTTGCATTTTGACAACTCTTGTCAACCCTTGCCTAGGCTTGGCGTACTGGATGACCATCCTGTGTCTTCAGACGTCAACTGTTGGTGGACATGGACCCAGCGCAGCTGGAGGGCCTTCCCGAGGAGCTGCGCCAGGAGGCGGTGCGCCTGAATCGCGAGCGCGCCTCCTTCCAGCAGCACCATCACAGGCACGACGGCGGGGGATTCGGAGGATTCCTCGCTGGGGCCGGTAGGGGCGCCGCCGTCTTCCAGATCTTCGGAGGGGAGCCCAGTCTGCGCTGGGGCAACACCACCGTGCGGGCCATGAGAAGCGGCCGACACGACCCCAATTCGGCCGCCGCCTGGAGAACTCCCGTGGCCAGACTCGTCATGGGAGAAGGGGGAAGACTGGCCCTGGAAGCGGCCGCCGGATCGTCGGCCGCCGCCGCCCACAGACGAGAGGAGGCCCTCATGAGGGGAATCGACCCCAGAGGTGAGGGGCAGGAGAGTGGTCGTGTGCCTGAAGCTGTCAAGAATGACACTTGTCATCATAAGTGTTACAAACACTTGCGATACAAAGACAGTCACAAACTAAAGAGGCGAAACGCCCCGTACGTTTCCCAGAATACTTACGCCATACCAAAGCCCGCAAAGTCTAGGCTAGGCAAGTTAGTTAGGTTTACGTTACACCCACTTTCCCACATTTCTTTTCATCCCTTCCAGTCATGGACCTGTACGAGTTCGCCGGCGTGCGCGGCGGCGGCGGAAGCGGCGCCGGCGGCCTCTCCTCCTCGATGCCCTCTCTGCCCAGCGCCCAAGGCGCCTTGGTGGACAGGGAGGGACTGACGGCCCTCCTTTCCCTCTTCTTCCTGGAGAACGGCCAGGGCCGACTACAGACCAGTCGACTGCAGAAGATCCTCAAGAACCTCTGCTCCCACAGGCAGAGCTGCGCCTTCGTCCTCGAGAGCATTCTGGCCGTCCTGGAGCAGCTACACAGGCAGCAGATGGAGGAAGAGAAGCAAGGTGGCGCCTTCTTTCGCTGGCACGTTTGACGTGCGAGCGAGTTTGAAGGGGGGGGGGGTGGGGAGGGGGGGGTGAGACAACTAGCGAAAGGAATATGTAGATTGTGCCTCCGGCGCCATGGAAAATTGCTAAAATTTTTCAGTAGCGCCCTCTCTCTTTCGAACATTCTGTTCTCGCCAAAAGCCATGCTTCGCTTTGATTGGGTTTTCATACAACTACTGTCGTGCTTCCAGGAAGCGGCGAGGAGAAGATGGAGGTGGACGAGGGGGGCAGTCAACAGCCTCGGCGCACTCTGAAGAAGGGGGAGAAGGCGAGCGACCACTCGAGAAGGGGCTTCCTCGACTCCATGACATTCGGCGGCGCATCCATGGCTGACAAAGCGCCACTGGTCAAGGTCAAAGGTGCGCCAAACGGAAAATCAATTGTAACTTCAGAAATAGTGAAATGGCGAAGGCGCTTGCAGGCGACGCGGCGCGCTTCCACCCGGTGATTTCCTCCCCTCTGTGTCGCCAGCTGCTCGACTGCCTCATCTCCCTGGCCAAAGCCTATCCCACCGCCTTCCTTCCCGCCTGCCTTTTGGCCGACGCAACGCAGCAACAAGCGCCAGAACAACAGAAGTCTAGTATGGATCAGTCTTCGTCTTCGCCATTAGAACAGCAGGAAGGCTTCTGGGCCGTTCTCAGTCGACTCAATCAGACGGCGCCCAATCTTGCGCCCGTCATGCTCCAGAGGAAGGACAGCGTGGCGGGAGCGGAACTCTGGCCCCAGAGTGGCGCACAGGTGGGTGGGCTGGGCTAAGCCTAATTTCTAAGTCGTATGAGGATTTGCCTGCCTTTCTCCAGTAACCTCCACCTTCGAATGCGCCCCCCCCCCCCCCCCCCCCCCCCCCCGAATAAGCGCCCCTCATATCATGGTTGGCGCGGCAGCGCCAAACCATAATATGTTCCATCTCGGCCGCGCGCGCCTTTTCCCACCATCACGATGTTTGTTTCTCGGGCTGTACTAAACGGAATTGAATGAAATTTGGTACACTAAAAGACATTGTCATAGACAGATTAAATTCCAAATTTGGTGAAAATCGGTTAAGTGTAGCGAAAGTTACAGGCGAAAAAAGGATCGTGGCGCGTTTCTTGTCCCAACGGCGGGGGGTGAATTCTTCTTCTTCTTCTTCTTCTTCTTCTCCTTCACGTCACGCTCTAACGTCCATCAACAGGACCTCGTCGAGTCGCCTGCTATTCTTCCCAACCGTGGTTGCGCGCTATACAGTACAAGCCCCAGAGTGCCCCCGCTCGTTCAGGAGGCCCTGCATACGTGTCCCAAAAATGTCCTACTCATTCTGTGCGTGTCTCAAAGTGCCCCCCCCCCCTCGTTCAGGAGGCCCTGCATACGTGTCCCAAAATTGTCCTACTCGTTTTGTACGTGCCTCAAAGTGCCCCCGCTCGTTCAGGAGGCCCTGCATACGTGTCCCAAAAATGTTCTACTCGTTTTGTACGTGCCTCAAAGTGCCCCCGCTCGTTCAGGAGGCCCTGCATACGTGTCCCAAAATTGTCCTACTCGCTTTGTACGTGCCTCAAAGTGCCCCCGCTCGTTGAGGAGGCCCTGCATACGTGTCCCAAAATTGTCCTACTCGTTTTGTACGTGCCTCAAAGTGCCCCCGCTCGTTCAGGAGGCCCTGCATACGTGTCCCAAAATTGTCCTACTCGTTTTGTACGTGCCTCAAAGTGCCCCCGCTCGTTCAGGAGGCCCTGCATACGTGTCCCAAAATTGTCCTACTCGTTTTGAACGTGCCTCAAAGTGCCCCCGCTCGTTCAGGAGGCCCTGCATACGTGTCCCAAAATTGTCCTACTCGTTTTGTACGTGCCTCAAAGTGCCCCCGCTCGTTCAGGAGGCCCTGCATACGTGTCCCAAAATTGTCCTACTCGTTTTGTACGTGCCTCAAAGTGCCCCCGCTCGTTCAGGAGGCCCTGCATACGTGTCCCAAAATTGTCCTACTCGTTTTGAACGTGCCTCAAAGTGCCCCCGCTCGTTCAGGAGGCCCTGCATACGTGTCCCAAAATTGTCCTACTCGTTTTGTACGTGCCTCAAAGTGCCCCCGCTCGTTCAGGAGGCCCTGCATACGTGTCCCAAAATTGTCCTACTCGTTTTGTACGTGCCTCAAAGTGCCCCCGCTCGTTCAGGAGGCCCTGCATACGTGTCCCAAAATTGTCCTACTCGTTTTGTACGTGCCTCAAAGTGCCCCCGCTCGTTCAGGAGGCCCTGCATACGTGTCCCAAAATTGTCCTACTCGTTTTGTACGTGCCTCAAAGTGCCCCCGCTCGTTCAGGAGGCCCTGCATACGTGTCCCAAAATTGTCCTACTCGTTTTGAACGTGCCTCAAAGTGCCCCCGCTCGTTCAGGAGGCCCTGCATACGTGTCCCAAAATTGTCCTACTCGTTTTGTACGTGCCTCAAAGTGCCCCCGCTCATTCAGGAGACCCTGCAAACGTGTTCGAAAAATGTCCTACTCGTTTTGTACGTGCCTCAGAGTGCCCCCGCTCGTTCAGGAGGCCCTGCATACGTGTCCGAAAATTGTCCTACTCGTTTTGTACGTGCCTCAAACTGCCCCCGCTCGTTCAGGAGGCCTTGCATACGTGTCCCAAAATTGTCCTACTCGTTTTGTACGTGCCTCAAAGCGCCAACGCTCGTTCAGGAGGCCCTGCATACGTGTCCCAAAATTGTCCTACTCGTTTTGTACGTGCCTTAAAGTGCCTCCGCTCGTTCAGTAGGCCCTGCAAACGTGTCCCAAAATTGTCCGACTCATTTTGTACGCGCCTCAAAGTGCCCCGCTCGTTCAGGAGGCCCTGCAAACGCGTAAAAAAAAATCCTACTCGCTTTGTACGTGCCTCAAAGTGCCCCCGCTCGTTCAGGAGGCCCTGCATACGTGTCCCAAAATTGTCCTACTCGTTTTGTACGTGCCTCAAAGTGCCCCCGCTCGTTCAGGAGGCACTGCATACGTGTCCCAAAATTGTCCTACTCGTTTTGAACGTGCCTCAAAGTGCCCCCGCTCGTTCAGGAGGCCCTGCATACGTGTCCCAAAATTGTCCTACTCGTTTTGTACGTGCCTCAAAGTGCCCCCGCTCATTCAGGAGACCCTGCAAACGTGTTCGAAAAATGTCCTACTCGTTTTGTACGTGCCTCAGAGTGCCCCCGCTCGTTCAGGAGGCCCTGCATACGTGTCCGAAAATTGTCCTACTCGTTTTGTACGTGCCTCAAAGTGCCCCCGCTCGTTCAGGAGGCCCTGCAAACGCGTCAAAAAAAATCCTACTCGCTTTGTACGTGCCTCAAAGTGCCCCCGCTCGTTCAGGAGGCCCTGCAAACGCGTCCCAAAATTGTCCTACACATTTTGTACGTGTCCCAAAGTGCTCCTGCTCGTTCAGGAGGCCCTGCATACGTGTCCCAAAATTGTCCTAGGCACTCGTTTTGTGCGCGCCTCATAGTGCCCCCACTCGTTCAGGAGGCCCTGCATACGTGTCCCAAAATTGTCCTACTCGTTTTGTACGTGCCTCAAAGCGCCAACGCTCGTTCAGGAGGCCCTGCATACGTGTCCCAAAATTGTCCTACTCGTTTTGTACGTGCCTCAAAGTGCCTCCGCTCGTTCAGGAGGCCCTGCAAACGTGTCCCAAAATTGTCCGACTCATTTTGTACGCGCCTCAAAGTGCCCCGCTCGTTCAGGAGGCCCTGCAAACGCGTCAAAAAAAATCCTACTCGCTTTGTACGTGCCTCAAAGTGCCCCCGCTCGTTCAGGAGGCCCTGCAAACGCGTCCCAAAATTGTCCTACACATTTTGTACGTGTCCCAAAGTGCTCCTGCTCGTTCAGGAGGCCCTGCATACGTGTCCCAAAATTGTCCTAGGCACTCGTTTTGTGCGCGCCTCATAGTGCCCCCACTCGTTCAGGAGGCCCTGCAAACGTGTCCCAAAATTGTCCGACTCATTTTGTACGCGCCTCAAAGTGCCCCCGCTCGTTCAGGAGGCCCTGCAAATGCGTCCCAAAATTGTCCTGCTCATTTTGTGCGTACCCCAAAGTGATCCCGCTCGTTCAGGAGGCCCTGCATACGTGTCCCAAAACTGTCCTAGGCACTCGTTTTGTGCGCGCCTCAAAGTGCCCCCACTCGTTCAGGAGGTCCTGCATACGTGTCACAAAATTGTTCTACTCGGTTTATGCGTGCCTCAAAATGCCCCGCTCGTTCAGGAGGCCCTGCATACGTGTCACAAAATTGCCCTATTCGTTTTGAGTGCCCCCGCTCGTTCAGGAGGAACTGCATACATGATCCAAAATTGCCCTGCTCGTCCGGTGCGTTACCCAAATGGGTCAAACTCGTACAAAAGCCTCTACAGTCGTGTCTCAAGGTGGCCTACATCGGCAACGTGGGTTGATTGGCTCCGCCAATCAAAAAGTAAGAGTATTTCATGTAAAATGCCTAAAGGCAGAAAGGAGAATATGTTCCAAGTATGAAGCATGTAAAAGTAAGAGTATTAAACGATTTTCCTCTGGTGTAGCAAATGCGGCGCTTTGCGCCGCCCACCAATTTGTTAAAGAAAGAATAGTACCAGTATTGATTGAAAGAAAGCATTTTCGACTAAAATCATCCACACAAACTGCGCAAAGGTCACAACGACACGCGGCAACATATTCGGCACACCCTAGCGTGTCGTTGTGACCTTTGCGCAGTTTGTGTGGATGATTTTAGTCGAAAATGCTTTCTTTCAATCAATCCGCGTCTATGCTCTTCCCATTTCTGAAGAAATTTCGCCGCTAGCTCAACATGAGAAAAAGTCAATTTTCGACATATTTATTTTTTTATTGTAAATATCTCTAAATTGCAATTTAATAAAACTGTAAAATGATGTCACAAATTCTTACTGACATACGGTCCTTCCATTTCTGTATTCACATTCGTCAATAAATGACGTTTTATTTTTGTCAATTTGTGGAATTTTGACAAATAATCGCGTATTTCTATAAAATTCCACGTTTGCAAAAAAATTCTATTGTGTTACAAATTATCCGCGGTCTATGCTCTTTCCATTTCTGAAGAAATTTCGCCGCTAGCTCATCAGGTGAAAAAGTCTATTTTTGACATTTTTATTTTTTAATTGTTAATATCTCTCAATTGCAATTTAATAAGACTGTAAGAACATGTCACAAATTCCTACTGACATACGGCATTTCCATTTCTGTATTCACATTCGTCAATAAATGTTCTTTTATTTTTGTCAATTTGTGGAATTTTGACAAATAATCGCGTATTTCTATAAAATTCCACGTTTGCAAAAAATTTCTTTTGTGTTACAAATTATCCGCGGTCTATGCTCTTCCCATTTCTAAAGAAAATTTGCCGTTAACTCATCAGGTGAACAAGCTCCGGTATTAAAAAGTTGAGTTTGTATTCTGACTGACATTTCATAGAGTTGCGTCCTTTCTGTAGAGAGTGCGAGAGCTCATCGCCCGTATTGCTCCGCTTCACGAGCTCCCCCTTCGCAAGAGGGTATTGCTTAGCAATATTGATATCGCCCGGGATTTGGTTTTTAGAGCAAGAAAATCCCTCTTTTGAGCAACGCTTTTAAAAAAGTGACAAAAACTTGTCAACGTTTTGACAAACATATGACAGAGCACAAAAGAACGCACTATGAGCAATCAAGCCGTGTCGTACTTCTGTCCATGGAGCAAAACGAAGTTTATTTTTCTTGGCGCGTGTAGTACGTAGCTAGCCTTGGAATGACGTGCTGAGTGTCGCTCTAATTGCAACATGAGCAATTCAGAAAGTTCCAGAGTAAAACTCAAAACTATTGTTTTTGTGGTGCTTGTTTTAGTTAATTACAAAATGTTTGCTGACACATGAAAGAGAACGCCGAGAGCTTAAAATTAATGTGTCGATTGCCGCTCTATGACGTAACACGAGCAAGTTAAAACCGTTTTGTGCTTTTGCACCTTCGGGTTACTGTAACTCACGAAATTTTCAAGTTCCGCAAATAATCCGTGAGTCGTCAGCTATCCACTGAGCTCGAGATCGTCTCTCTACGACGCAAATCAAGCGAGTTAGAGCGATTTTAGTGCTCAAATCTCGAGAATGGCGTTTCCCGTGGTGCGTGTTTGCGTAGTGTTAAAAATTGTTGCTGCAACATGAAAGAACACGTCGAGAGCTTTCACCTGACGTGTCGATCGCCGCTCTACGACGTAAGACGAGCGAGTTAGAGCCGTTTTGCGTTTTCGGACATTTGGGTTACTGTAACTCGCAAAATCTAAACTTTGAGTTTCGACCAATGGGAGAACAAATGATCAATGAGTCCAGAGCTATCCAAGGTGCTCAAGATCACCTCTCTACGACGCAAGACAGACGAGTTAGAGCCGTTTTTCGTTTTAAACCTTCGGGTTACTGTAACTCGCGAAATTCAAATTTTTGAGTTTCGACCAATGGGAGAACAAATGATCAGCGAGTCGAGAGCTATCCACTGACCTCGAGATTGTCTCTCTACGACGCAAGTTGAGCGAGTTAGAGCGATTTTAGCGTCAAAATGTCGATAATGGCGTTTTCGGCGGTGCGTGTTTGCGAAATTTGAAAGAACTTTTGCAGTCGCATGAAAGAACGCGTCGAGAGCTTTCACCTGACGTGTCGATTGCCGCTCTACGACGTAACACGAGCGAGCTAGAGCCGTTTTGCGTTTTGACCTTCGGGGTGCTGTAGCGCGCGCAATTCAAACTTTTGAATCTCGACTTCTCTTAGCGGAATGATCAGTGAGTCGAGACCTATTCGTAGAGCCCAAGATCGTTTCTCTACGTCTTTCCAACGCCGAGATCCGAGAGCGTTACGCACGCACGCACGCACGCACGCACGCACGCACGTACGCACGCACGCACGCACGCACGCCGAGCTCTCCTAGGGTGTCGCCCGGCTGAGGCCGGGCGAAAAAAGCCGATTTTCGACATTTTCATATTTCAATTGCAAATATCTCGAAAATGCGAAATTAGCAACAGAAACGGACATCGGATCCGTACTCAGTGACCTTGACTCTACTTGACCACATATGTCATACATATATCTTACTTCAGTGGCACGGACGGACACACACACAGACATTGTCATCCGTATATATACACCTCGCCGCGCTGAGGCGCGGCGAAAAAATATTTAGGGCACTACAGAGTTCCCAGTCGACTTGAAAATAATGAGATTTGGAGATCGCGATCCTATAAACGTCAATGACGTTCTCACTCTTGGATCATATTTTATGGTTGAGGCAAAACCTTTCACATCGGCAATTAGATGCGCCATCAAAAATGCAGTTGGTGGGTTTTGTCATCACACTCACTTGCAATGGGATGAGATGGGTTTGTTGGGTGGGGCGAGGGAAGGATTCATTTCTCTTTTGGCAACCTTTCCGGTCGTGTGACCCACCCTCCAGAGGGTGCCAGACCACCCCGTTCATCCCCCTCCCCATGCAAGTCCACCCAACACCCCCCTCCCTCCCCCCCCCCCCTCCCCCCCCCCCTCGGCCCTCCCCCCAATCCGACGCCCCCCCCCCCCGCCCGCCTTATTGAAGCTTACACACATGTACACACAGCTACTGTATGTCATCATTGCACACAACACCGCTAATCTAAATCTGCGAATATCTCTCAGATGACCTTGCATATTGCAACAGAAATTGGATTTAGGCAATCCGTTTAGGTGACCAAGACTTCTCGTTTGCAAAGCGCGGCTTTCTTGCCATGCTGAAGAGATGCTGGTTGTCAAAGACAAAGGATGAGACTGAAGCAACTCTCGGCTCTCAATTGATCTATGATCACAGGTGTCTATGTCTATGATCACAGTGCGTGTGGGTGAATGTGTGAGAAGCGGTGGAGAGGATGCTATGGCCTATGTACCTATGTACATACATACTCTCTCACTCGCTCACTGCATGGACGAGAGTTGGGGTGGCGTGTCATGGGGTGGAGTCATGGGTTTTTAGGCAGGGTTGCAATTTTTCGCCCGGCCTCAGTAGGGCGAACCCCTACGAGAGCTCTTCGTGCGTACGTGCGTACGTATGCATGTACGCCACGCCACCTTTCATATAATCTCGGCGTTGGCAAGTCGCAGAGAGACGATCTTTGGCTGTTTGGATAGGTTTGAATGTTTGGATAGCTTCTATTTGTCGAAACGTAAAAGTTTGAATTTCGCATCCCGAAGGTCCAAAACAGCAACGCGGCCGTCACTAGCTCGTCTTTCGCCGTAGATAGGCGTGCGATAGCTCGCTTAAAAGCTCTTTCGTGATACTACAAATTTTCTATTCAATTGGCAAAACACGCACTGAGAAAATTCGTTGGAAAGTTGCAGAGAGACCATCTTGGGCTCATTCGATAGGTCTCGACTATTGATAATTGCGCTAAGAGGACTCGAGTCTCAACAAGCTCCGGTATTAAAAAGTCGAGTTTGTATTCTGACTGACATTGCAAAGAGTTGCGTTCTTTCTGCAGAGAGTGCGAGAGTTCATCGCCCGCATGCTCCGCTTTATGAGCCCCCGCTTCGCAAGAGGGTCTTGCATAGCAATATTGATTTCGCCCGCGATTTGGCTTTTAGAGCAAGAACATCCCTCTTTCAAGCAACGTTTTTAAAAAAGTGACAAAAACTTGTAAAAGTTTTGGCAAACAATTGACAGAGCACAAAACAGCGCACTACGAGCAAAGCAACAGCGATCTTAGTGTTAAAATATCGAGAATGGCGTTTTCTGTGGTGCGTGCTCGCGTTATTGAAAAATTTATTGCTGCCGCGTGAAAGAGCACGCCGAGAGCTTTCACCTGACGTGTCGATTGCCACTCTACGACGTAAGACGAGCGATTTAGACCCGTTTTGTGCTTGTGCACATTCGAGTTACTGTAACTCGCGAAATTCAAACTTTAGAGTTTCGACCAATGGGAGAGCAAATGATCAGTGAGTCGGGAGCTATCCAAAAAGCTCGAGATCGTCTCTCTACGACGCAAGTTGAGCGCGTTAGAGCGATTTCAGCGTCAAAATGTCGAGAATGGCGTTTTTCGCGGTGCGTGTTTGCGTAATTGAAGAAAAATTTGCAGTCGCATGAAACAACACATCGAGAGCTTTCACCTGACGTGTCGATTGCCACTCTACGACGTAAGACGAGCGAGTTAGAGCCGTTTTGTGCTTTTGCACCTTCGAGTTACTGTAAGTCGCAAAATTCAAACTTTTGAGTTGCGACCAATGGGAGAACAAATTATCAGTGAGTCGGGAGCTATCCAAAAAGCTCGAGGTCGTCTCTCTACGACGCAAGTTGAGCGCGTTAGAGCGATTTCACGTCAGAATGCCGAGAATGGCGTTTTCCGCGGTGCGTGTTTGCGTAATTGAAAACACTTTTGCAGACGCATAAAAGAGCACGTCGAGAGCTTTCACCTGACGTGTCGATTGCCGCTCTACGACGTAACACGAGCGAGTTAAAGCCATTTTGCGTTTTGACCTTCGGCTTACTGTAGCGCGCGCAATTCAAACTTTTGAATCTCGACTTCTCTTAGCGGAATGATCAGTGAGTCGAGACCTATCCGTAGAGCCCAAGATCGTCTCTCTACGTCTTTCCAACGCCGAGATCCGAGAGCGTTACGCACGTACGTACGCACGTCGTACGCACGCACGCACGCCGAGCTCTCGTAGGGTGTCGCCCGCCTGAGGGCGGGCGAAAAAAGTTGAATTTTGCGAGATACACTAATCCAAACGTTCAAAACGCAAAGCAGCTCTAACTCGCTTGTCTTAAGTCGTAGAGCAACAATCGAAACGTCCTTTGAAAAGTCTCAACGTGCTGTTTTATGCGACAACATAAGCTTATCCAGTTAGTGAAATGCGCACCGTTGAGATCGACATTCGCGACGATTTGAGCACAATGACGGATATATCGTTCGTCTTATTAAGTAGAGCAACATTTCTTCAACCGTTTGAAAGCTCACGTTGTGTGTGGTAGTTGTTTGTCACTCAATCATAAAGTAACGCTTTTGTTTTTTAACCCGTGACTTACGAACAATTCTGCCTTACTCAAAGGTATTAATCCTGGGCGATGCCAATGTTGTGTTGAAACAACCGCTCGGAAAAGCGTGCGTTGTTCAAAAAAATAATTCCGGTCGATCCTAATGTGGCCTTGCAACAAAACCCTCAGAAAGCAGTGTGTCACCAGTAGCGAATGAACAGTGGACTCTGGGCGGGCGCGCCTCTTCCGAATGGCTTCTGACCACTTCTCAAAACTTGCCACTCTTTTCACTCTTTTACTTCAGAACGCTCACAAACCACTCTGTATTAATAAAACAGCTTTGCTTTTTTCGCCGCGCCCCAGCGAGGCGAGTATATATACGGACGCTGTTGTCTGTTCGTTTGTGTGTCTGTGTGTCTGTACGGAAAAACTACACATGACGATTAGTGCCATCCGATGGAGTCGAATGCGCTGAGTAACGCGCCGTTGTCCGTTTCTGTTGCTAATTTCGCTATTTCGAGATATTCACAATTAAAATATGAAAATGTCAAAAATGACACTTTTATTTACAAGTCGTATCGGCAAAGTTTTTGCTGAAATGGAAAGGGCATAAGACGCGATGAATTTGTGACATGGTTTCGGATTTTTGAATTCACGAAATTAGGGATATTTTCAAGGTTTTTGTCAAAATTCCCAAATTTCGAAAAATTCAAACAGCTTAAATTGCAAAACTTCTTTGCACGGATGTATCGAGCATAGTCCGCCAAGTATTTAGCAAATAGTTTCAGCGAATATAATTAACGAAATTTAGGATATTTTTAAGGATTTTGTTAAAATCCACAAATTTCGACAATTCCAAACAGCTTTAATTTCAAAATTTCTTTTCACGGATGTGTCGAGCATGGTCTGCAAAGTATTTATCAGATAGTTTCAGATTTTATAATTAACGAAATTAGGGATATTTTTAAGGTTTTTGTCAGAATTCCCAAATTTCGACAAATTCAAACAGCTTAAATTTCAAAACTTCTTTGCACGAATGTATCGAGCATAGTCTGCCAAGTATTTATCAAATAGTTTCAGATTTTATAATTAACGAAATTAGGGATATTTTTAAGGTTTTTGTCAGAATTCCCAAATTTCGACAATTTCAAACAGCTTAAATTTCAAATTTCTTTTCACGGATGTGTCGAGCATAGTCTGCCAAGTATTTATCAAATAGTTTCAGATTTTATGATTAACGAAATTAGGGATATTTTCAAGGTTTTTGTCAAAATTCCCAAATTATTACAATTTCAAACAGCTTTAATTTCACAATCTCTTTGCGTTGATGCATTCGGCATAGTCTGTCAAGTATTAAGCAACTCGTTCTAAGTTTCATAATTAGCAAATGTTGGGATACCGTAAATCCTCCAACAAGCGCCCCCCCTCCAATAAGCGCCCCCCCTCCAATAAGCGCCCCCCCTAGAGTAAGGTTGAAAAAATAAGCGCCCCCCTCCAATAAGCGCCCACCTTTTGTTAGTACCAGCAGTACTAGCACTACCATATGTGCTCTGTGACCATTCCTAACCCAAGATTAGGCTACATATGACAGCACTACTACTAAATGCAGGTATTCTGATCAAAAGCCGTACAGTTTCAGCCTAAAATCTATGCAGATGTGCGCAAAAATGTAACAACAACAGGGAATTTTGGTGAAATTTTGGCACTCCGGAGGGGTCGAGTTAATAAGCGCCCCCTCGAATAAGCGCCCCCCCTCCAATAAGCGCCCCCTAGAGGTAGGTTGAAAAAATAAGCGCCCAGGGCGCTTATTGGAGGATTTACGGTATTTTCAAGGTGTTTGTCAAAATTCCTAAATTATGACAATTTCAAACAGCTTAAATTTCTCAATGTCTTTGCGTTGATGCATTGGGCATAGTCTGTCAAGTATTTAGCAAATAGTTTCTGATTTTATAATTAACAAAATTTCGGATATTTTTGTTAAGATCCTCAAATTTCGACAATTCCAAATAGCTTAAATTTTAAAATGTCTTTGCATAGTTGTGTCGGGCATAGTCTGCCAAGTATTTAGCAAAAGTTCTAGATATTATAATTAAAGAATTTAGGTATATTTTCAAGGTTTTTGTCGGAATTTCTAAATTTCGACAATTTCAAGCAGCTTAAATTTCATCATATCTTTTGCATCGAGCACTAAACCCAAAAGAATAGGGCGTCGTCCCATTTATACCCTTTTCAATAGGGCGTCGTCCCATTTATACCCTTTTCAATAGGGCGTCGTCCCATTTATACCCTTTTCAATAGGGCGTCGTCTCATTTAGACGCTTTTATTGCACTGTGTGCCTGCGGCGAATTTCTCTGATCCATTTATGGATCAGTTGCCACAATTATAAGCGCAAAGTGTGCCTGCGGCGAATCTTCTGATCCACATGTGGATCAGGTACCACGAACAAATTCAAGACCAATTGCGGCTATACCCCACCAGATTGTCGACTAAATGTCTAGCGACACTTCACTATCCAGTGCACATTATCGCGCACACGCTCTCAAGTTTACACTGATGCCAACGTGGTGCCACAGTTTTTAGACAAAGCTTGTTGTTGTATAGTAGGTAATGCATGTATAAAAGCAGCTTGTTGTATACATGGTTGACAAAAGTTTGCACCTTTTACCTATTTGCACGCTGCGTCTTACCCTTCTCACTAGGAGCATCTCCTCTCAAATAAGACAGTACATATTGTGCTGATATGTTTCAGATATGTTGATCTACTAGCATCATTACTATTATTTAGCCAACATGTTTCAGCTGCCGATATCCCGACCGCTACGTTTGTCCTTCGAATGACATACCAGGAGGATGTATGAACGTGAGGCGCTACGTTAGTGACCTCAACAACTCTCAGTCAAACCCAGTCGACCTTAACAAACGTCCTGACATGGTTTGTGTGTGGATTCTGGCGCAGTTCCAGTTTGTAGTTTGCTAGAATTTTTGAGCTTATTGTCAGTGAGTTGAGACCTACATTAAAAGAGGCCGAGGTCGTCTTTGTACGACCGAGTTGTGAGAGTGTTACGAACGAATGGGCCGAACACACGCAACAAACGTGAAGCGCTCGTTGTGTCCTGTCTAACTCAAGCCCGTGTGCGAATGCAGCTCATATGACTCGCTTTGATCTTCGCGCCTCCTCGCTTCCTCCACTTCTTCCTCCGACCTCCACCAATCCTATATGTTCCTATGCCATGCAAATGCCTCTGCACATTCTTTTCTTTTCTTTTTTTGAAGAATATAATTACGGGGAAATCATTTAGAATATGATTCCCAACAATTTTCTTAGGTCTTACTGCCATTCAGGCACCCCTTTACATTCACAGTGGATTTTTTCAAAGTGAGAGAGAGCTGGACGCAGGCGAGACAGTCGATAAGTACCTGCACTGCGATATTTATGCCTGCGAATTCGGTTACAATAATAGTATCTTCCAAGGCGGCGTCAACTTTCACAATCCAACGTATCAGGTATGGAGATACTGATGCACATAGAAGTTAGTGTATTTAACTAGACTACCCTATGCAATGGCTGTAGTCTGGCCGAGCAACGAAGATTTGTGTTAAAAAACTGATTATTGTTCAATTCTTGATAGTTTACAGGTGTATGCGTGCGCTTTCTGTTTTGTTGTTCGAGCTTTGAAGTCACCGCAATCAGTACACTTTCATAGAAGAATAATAAAAGAAGAGCAATAGATGAATAATGGTAGGCAGTGGTCTGTTCAATGGTGAAACTCTTTAGTGTTACGGCAGGGGAGACAGAGTCTGCAATGGGTATCCAATGTGGACCTACGAAAGGGTCAAAGGAGACGTCCACCGTGTCTTTGGGCCCATTAAACTCGCCCTGCCTGTGCAGAAAGGCGAGGTGAGACTTTGATGTCTGCAAATAGTTACACTCAGAGAATATCATAAACTAAATCATTTGGAGGAATTATTTTATGACTCTCTTCCTGGTTTCAGGACGAAGACGGACGGCAATAGAATTGATACTTTGAAGATGGTTTATGCTCTATCACTGGGATTAATTTGAAAACTGCAGACGAAGACTGATCAACAATTGCAGATGAACGTGATCACCTCCCATTCCTGATGCAAAATTGCTCCATAATAGCGCCGCGGACAAAATATTTAGTGTTGAACATGCTACCGCGCAATTGTTTTCTCTTTGGGAGGTGGGTGGGTGGGTGGGCGGACGCACAACGATGGCTGGGCACAACCTATGTCGAGCAACTGCTTATGTTCTTAGATACTTCATGGAAGGTAGTTACTCCAAGTCCAAGTGATTGTACGGAGCTGAAGTGCGACAGGTTTGTCAGCGCCGTTCGTCAGTCTGACCTATGGCAATGCACACTGCACAGGGTGTCATCAAGTGTGAGACTCCTGCAAGCCCTCAACAGCCCAGCTGCTATTCTGAATGGAGTAGACATCACTTCGCTTTCTGAGCGACGTCAGGTGTCTCGAAATTTTGGTGTAGACTGTAGAAAGGGCCGCTGCGTGAAGTAAAGTAGGACAAGGGGCTTAGACTACCAGTTTTAATTTTTGTTGGTCCCCAAGGATTCGGACCAAGCAATCTTGGCTCCTGCTTGCATACTACATCGGGACAAATCGATCAAGAAGCATGTTGGAATTCTAATTACCTGAGAGTCCCTTCTCTGCACAGAAGCACGATCAGCACACAGAATGCTTCGGAATAACGCGTGCGATGGCTGCGTGGACTCTGTGTTGACTGAAGCACCTGTAGCACAAGATAAGAAGCGGCCAGATATTCCTTCACCTCAACAGTAGAAAGTGCGACATTTCAAAAATAAGAACCTGCAAAATAAGAACCACACGTTGTACGTCTAATTTCAATTTATTTCCAACTCACCATTTCAACTAAATATCGAGGCATAAATGTCCATATTGTGAACCCAGACGAGTTTCAGCATAGTATAGAGCGACTAACTTTCACACAACTTGATGCTAAAGGCATGACTGCTTCTATTGAGAGTGCGTGCACCATTATTAATCCAACCTTGCTCTACCATGCACCACTATGACGTGTACCACACATTGGGTGTGTACCTATAGCTATTTTGCGGTTTACGGTAGAACACAAAGCTTTCCGACGCAACAGTTAGTTTAGGTCTGTTAGAAGGACCATGGTAAATTGGAGCAATTATGATTCCAAGCGAGAGAAAATAGAACGCAACAGATGTTGGAAAAGCTTATAATAAAAGGTGCGGCGTGTCATCAGACGATCAGTTTGAAAATTTGCCGCTCTAGTCTGGTTATTGGCGAGCTATCAGAATGAAACTGGTCGTTGTCTTGCTGCTGATTGCTGCGTGCACCTGCAGCGATATAGAAAGAGCGAAGAAACATATCATCGAAGCTATGGGAGTAAGTAATTCATATGGGCGTCATCATACTCAACACAGTTTCAAACAAACTTCGGTTGTTATGGGTTGAGCCTTTCTATTCCGACTGACACTGCAAACAGTGTGATGTTTTTTTCGCCCGGCCTCAGCGGGCGAACGAATCCGACAACAAAAAGTTTCAAAAGTTTAAATAGAGAGTTACAGTAACCAAAACGCGTCGCAAACTGGAAACGGTAACTCGCTTGCTTCGCTTCGGGTAAATAACTCGCTTGTCAGACGTCGCTGAGTTGAGTTCGACACATCGACGGGTAGCCCTCGCACTCCTTTCGCGAACTGCGACGTCGAAATAATAACAACCTTTCCAAATTGTGCGCTACAGTGTCCCAAAGTAGGGTGCGCAAAACTTCGTCGAACCTAGTCGAATCGCATAATCAAAATGAAGCGCTCGACCTCCTGAGCACGAATCCGACAACAAAAAGTTTCAAAAGTTTAAGCAGAGGGCGACAGTAACCAAAAGGCGACGCAAACTGCAGATTTCGGTTTGTTCTGCTTTGGCACTCGTGTGTAGCAGAGCCGCGGTCTTGACATCGCTGAGCTCACTGTAAGCCAACATCAAATCAAACTCACAATTGGCCTGTAGTTTTGCTTTAGATTCCAGTGTCTTTTTTTAAATTCAGTCTGAAAAGATGATTTTCTTGGTGTAAAGAAGCAAACCCGAGCGATACCAATGTTGTGTAGCAAGACCACTCCAAAAAGTGTAGTCGTGAGGAGAGTCAAGACGCTGCACGAAACCGGATAAGGCCTTGCTACAATCTCAGTCAAAATGCAAATCTCAAACCCACTCTGCTTTTTAAACAAGCTTCGGTATTAAAAAGTTGAGTTTGTATTCTGACTGACATTGCATAGAGTTGCGTTCTTTCTGCAGAGAGTGCGAGAGCTCATCGCCCGTATTGCTCCGCTTCACGAGCTCCCACTTCGCAAGAGGGTATTGCATAGCAATATTGATATCGCCCGGGATTTGGTTTTTAGAGCATGAAGATCCCTCTTTCGAGCAACGCTTCTAAAAGTGACAAAAACTTGTCAAAGTTTTGACAAACATTCAACGGAAGACGAAAGAGGGCATTAGGCGCAATCAAACCGTGTCGCATGTCTCTCCACGTCGAAAAACAAAGTTTGTATTTCTTGGTGCGTGTTTCAGTAATGCAAATTTGAGTCAGTACGTCGTGAGCCTTCGTGGCATGGCGAGTGTCGCAATAGTTGCAACACGAGCAACTCAGAGAGATTGCAGCGCAGTGCTCAAAAATATTGTTTTCCATGGTGCGTGTTTTAGTAATTGAGAAAAATGTTTGCTTACACATGAAAGTGCGCGTCAAGAGCATTCAACTGACGTGTCGATTGCCGCTCTACGATGTAAGACGTGCGAGTTAGAGCTGTTTTGTGCTTTTGGATCTTCGGGTTACTGTAACTCGCGAAATTTAAAAACTTTTGAGCTTTGACCAGGGAAGGAAATATGATCAGTGGGTCGAGAGCTATCCAATGAACTCGAGATCGTCTCTCTACGACGCAACCTGAGCGAGTTATAGCGATTTTAGTGTTTAAGTCTCGAGAATGAAGTTTTCTGTGGTGCGTGTTTGCATAATGTTAAGATTTGTTGCTGCCGTATGAAAGAACACGTCGAGAGCTTTCACCTGACGTGTCGATCGCCGCTCTACGACGTAGGACGAGCGAGTTAGAGCCGTTTTGCGTTTTCGGACCTTTGGGTTACTGTAACTAGCGAAATTCAACTTTGAGTTTCGACCAATGGGAGAACAAATGATCAATGAGTCGAGAGCTATCCACTGACCTCGAGATTGTCTCTCTACAACGCAAGTTGAGCGAGTTTGAACAATTCTAGCGTCAAAATGGCGAGAATGGCGTTTTCAACGGTGCGTGTTTGCGTAATTGAAAGAACTTTTGCAGTCGCATGAAAGAACGCGTCGAGAGCTTTCACCTGACGTGTCGATTGCCGCTCTACGACGTAACACGAGCGAGCTAGAGCCGTTTTGCGTTTTGACATTCGGGGTACTGTAGCGCGCGCAATTCAAACTTTTGAATTTCGAAACCTCTTAGCTGAATGATCAGTGAGTCGAGATCTATCAGTAGAGCCCAAGATCTTAGCTCTACGGCTTTCCAACGCCGAGATCTGAGAGCGTTACGGACGGTCGGACGTACGTACGCACTCGTACGAGCTCTCCTAGGGTGTCACCCGGCTGAGGCCGGGCGAAAAAAGGCTTGTTTGGATAGTTCGCAGTCGATAAAGCGGCGTCGATCTGTTCAGATACATGGCAACCATCTGCATGCAGTGTTCACAATCGAGTTAGGAAAGCTGAGTCGTTTTGAAAAATCTTTACTAGACGACGCAGCGACGATCTATTCTGGTGTCAACAGCAGCAATGAATTGTGTACTCTGAGAAAGAGTAACAAATCGTACTCGACGCTTGTGCAGAGAGAGAATTACACGATGTGCAATGTCACTCTGAAAGGAACTACCAACACTGCTATTTTCTCTGGAAAGGTAAGCTGGCTGCCTTTCTGTCACGTGCTTGAAGTACTAATTACTATTGTGGCAAAGAAAGAAAAGAACACGGCGCAAGTATTCGATAGGTATTAAAGTTTGATATCTGTCTAGATTACCGTCCAGCTCAAGGATGGCCAAGAATTTGGCCGTGCGGTCCACGCTGTCTACGTCAGACAAATTCTGATGTATGATCGAACGGTGGGTGAGGCATCCACTTCAGACTGTTCATTAAAGAATTCGATAATTGTGTTCGATTTGCCGGTCGCCCGCTTAACAGCAGCCTTCATCAAGCATCCAATGAAGCCGATACTCTCACACCAGTCATGAGTGTACTCGGGTCGCACCCTTTAGGATCTGCATTACGTCCAATCCGACATAGAGGTAGTGAGGCTGTCATCCTCGTCGGGGAGAAAAGATGGAAGGAGGGTTTCCGAGGGAGATTCTGTGGACATTGGAGACACGTTGGTGGTTCAAACGAGGCCCCTGCTGTTGCAGGATCGAGAAGCTCTCTCAAAGATCATAGGTAGAATAGATCAACACACACGTCAGCTCAATGCTTTCACTTTACAAACGCTAAGGCAAGTTGGCCTACCCATTAAAATCCGTGGGATGATTACTGGTCAGATTATCTTGACTCGTCGACTGCTTGTTCCACAAATGCAGCTCCCATCCACAGCACGCTGTATAAAGGCTAGCGAAGTCCTGCTTGCACACGTGGTAGCCATATGCGTAACCGGGGGGGGGGGGGGGGTAAGCAGCTAGATTTTGGACGTTTTTTCGCCGCGCCTCAGCGCGGCGAGGTGTATATATGTCGTAGGAGGAAGTGCAATCCAGGGAGAAGCGCAATCTTCGCTGGGAAACAGCCGATTGCACCAAATCCCGGAAGAAGTGCAATCTCGCTGCGCATCCTCCTCCCTCCCGCCGCCTGTCTAGACGCGACAGCCCCCCCCCCCCCCCAGCCCCGCCTCCCACCCCCACCCCCCGCCCCCACCCAGCCGCGCGCTGCGACGCCCCCCCCCCCCCCGCCTTCTCTGGTAATAATCTTTGCACTTCACATCACATCATCTATTTCAGTGGTGATCGCTATCACGTCAAGCAACCTCGTGCACCGTCAAGCCAAACGTAGCGCTGTTGTAGTCTGCCGCACTGAAAAGGCACAATGCCGAAGTTTCGTGTGCCAGCTGACGAGGATGAGTACTCGTTGTGGAAGAAGGTGCTAAGTTCTCACGGCCAAGTTGATGGTACAAATCCATCATGGCGGTGTCGTTTGCGCGCCAATTTCAAGCTGTGCCCTGTCACGTCGGCAATTCTTCTGAAAAGCGGCAAACCAGTGCTAATTCTGTCGAAGCTTCCGGGAATATTGCGACGTTTTCACGTTCTGGTCTCTATTCCATGCGTTGACAGGAGCAACGTATGCCGCAAGAACTTGGAGGCTAAGATTGTCAGTCGCAAAGGGGAAGTGGTGACAATTGGAACGACGTCGGGAACAATCGAGCTTGCGAGAGCAGCCTTGCAAAGTGAAAGTAAAGAAGGCCGCTTTTGAAGTACCTGACAAAAGTGTCACCATGGTGCAAGCCATGAGGGCTGAAACGTCCTACGCCCCAAATTCAGTAGGGAAGCCGTCTCTGTGCAAATGTCGCACGAAATGTGCGACGTCGAAGTGTCCCTGTCGTGATGGTGGCTTGCAATGTAGTACGAAGTGTCATTCTGGAAAGACGTGTGGCAATATGTAGGTTCTAACAAGTGATACGAGAGCTTTATATGTCGGATGTTGCTTTCACTCGATACTGTTTGCCCTAGCTTGTACATCGCTGCCGCTGCGGCCTGTTGGTCGAGTATTACTCATGAGAGACAGACAGATACAGGGCAACATTAAGTGCACCTCATCCGCACAATGGAGACTGGGGGGGGGCACTACGAGACGATTGGGGGGGGGGGGGCGTTGCAGCGCGCGGCGGGGCAGGGGGGGGGGGGCTGACGCGTCTAGTAGACAGGCGGCGGGAGGGAGGAGGATGCGCAGCGCTCAGCGAGATTGCACTTCTTCCGGGATTTGGTGCAATCGGCTGTTTTCCAGCGAAGATTGCGCTTCTCCCTGGATTGCACTTCCTCCTACGACATATATACGGATGACAATGTGTGTGTGTGTGTCTGTCTGTCTGTCTGTCTGTGTGTGTGTGTGTGTGTGTGTGTGTGTGTGTTTCCGTCGCACCGAAGTAAAGTCAGTGACATATGTGGTCAAGTAGAGTCGATGTCGCTGAGTACGGATCCGATGTCCGTTTCTGTTGCTAATTTCGCATTTTCGAGATATTCGCAATTAAAATTCGAAAATGTCGAAAATCGACTTTTTCGTCTGATGCGCTAGCCGCGCAATTTCTTCAGAAATGGAAGGAGCATGGACAGCGGGTAATTTGTAACACAAAAGAAATTTTTTGCAAATGTGGAATTTAATAGAAATACGCGATTGTTTGTCAAAATTGCATAAATTGACTAAAATACAACGTTATTTATTGACGAATGTGAATGCAGAAATGGAAAGGTCGTATGCCAATAAGGATTTGTGACATAGTTTTGCAGTTTTTAAAAATTGCAATTCTGAGATATTTTTAATCAAAATATGGAAATGTCGAAAATCGACTTTTTCACCTGATGATATCGCGGCAAAATTTCTTCAGAAATGGAAAGAGTATAGACTGCGGATAATTTGTAACGCAACAGAAATTTTTTGCAAGTATGGAATTTAATAGAAATACGTGATTATTTTTCAAAATTCCATAAATCAACAAAATTGAACGTCGTTTTTTGACGAATTTGAACGCAGAAGTGGCAAGGCCGTATGCCAATAAGAATTTGCGACACAGTGTTGCATTTTTAATAAATTCCAATTTCGAGATATTTAGAATTAAAATTAAAAAAAATGTCAAAATCGAGATTTTCGTCTGATGGCGAGAACTGCTGTTTATTGATGAATGTGCAATCGGAAACACAAATGCGTACGCTGAACACAGGAATTCGCTCGCACAAAACTTTTGGCAAGTTTTTGTTGGATGTGACGTTTTCACGCAGGTAGGAAACATCAGATAAACGGCGTCGTATCATGCCGATAACATATAGCGAACGCGGCGATATCACTGAGCTTCAGATCAGCTGTACAGACAACCGTATCGTGGGGATAGCTGCACTTGGCATTAATGTACACATTCTCAAGACACTTTCTCCAGATGCGGCTAACGATGTGTACAAAGTTCACTATACTGTTCACCAAAATTTGACAGACACAAAGTATAGGTTGAACTTTTTACACACACAGCTTGTTTCGCCCGGCCTCAGCCGGGCAAACCCCTACGAGAGCTTTTCGTGCGTGCGTTCGTCCATCCGTTCGTTCGTTCGTTCGTTCGTCCGTTCGTTCGTCACGCTCTCATATCTCGGGGTTGGAACGTTGTAGGATGGAGATCTTGGACTTTATGGATAGGTCTCGACTCACTGGTAATGTGCCTCGAGAAATCGGCATTCAAAAGTTTGAATTGCGCGCGCTACAGTAACCCGAAGGTCAAAACGCAAGGCGGCTCTAACTCGCTCGTCTTACGTCGTAGAGCAGCGTGCGATAGGTCATCTAAAAGGTCTCGACGTGCTCTTTCATTTGGCATTAAAAATTTTCTTAATCACGCAAACACGCAACACGAAAAGCGACATTCTCACCACAATTGCTCTAACTCGATCAGCGTGCATCGTAGAGAGCCGATCTTGCGTTTATTGACAAGCTCTCGACTCACTGATCATTTGTCCTTCTATTGGTCAAAACTCAAAAATTTGAATTTCGTGAGCTACAGTAACCGAAAGGCTCAAAACGCTAAACTTCTCTAACTCGGTCGTCTTGCGTCGCAGAGAGACGATCTTGAGTTCGTTAAATAGGTTTCGACACACTGACCATTGCGTTAAGAGAAGTCGAAATTCAAATGTTTGAATTACGCGAGCTACAGTACCCCAAAAATCCAAACAGCAAAGCGGCCCTAACTCGCTCGTCTTACGTCGTAGAGAGGTGTGCGATAGCTCGCTTCAAAGCTCGCGACGTGCTCTTTCATGGCACGACAAACTTTTTCATTCAATTGGTAAAACACGTACTGAGAAAATAGACATTTTCGTGGGAAATTCGCTGCGAGATGATCTTTGGTTGCTCGATAGGTCTCGACTCACTGGCAATTGCGCTAAGAGGAGTCGAGACTAAAAATTTTGAATTTCGCGAGTTACAGTAACCCAAAACTCCAAAACGGAAAGCGGCTTTAACTCGCCCGTCGTACGTCGTCGAGCGACAATCGACACGTCATTTGAAAAGTCTCAACGTGCTCTTTCATGCGACTGCATAAATTTTTTCACTTAGTGAATACGGACCACGGAAGTCGAGAATCGTGACGTGTTGAGCACTAAAACGGCTCTAACTCGCTCGTCTTATGTTGTAGAGCGACGTTCGTTCGACCGTTTGAAACCTTACGCTGTGGCAGGAGTTGGACACTCATTCGTAAATAAACTTTTTTAACCCTTGACTTAATAACAGTTTTGTCTGCTAAAAATATTAATCCCGGGCGATCCCAATGTTGCATTGCAACAACCGCTCAGAAATGCGTGTGTCTTGCTCAAAAACTAATCCCGGGCGGACCCAATGTTGCATTGCAACAACTGCTCAGAAATGCGTGCGTCTTGCTCAAAAAACTAATCCCGGGCGAACCCAATGTTGCGTTGCAAGAACCTCTCAGAAAGGAGCGTGTCAGAAGTAGCGCCTGAATAGTGGACTCCGGGTCATATCGGAAAGGCTTCGAAATACTTTACAAAAGTTTCCACTCTTCTACTCTTCCACTTTAAAACACTCACAAACCACTCTGTATTAATAAAACAACTCAACTTTTTTAAAACAGCTTGTTGACCAAAATTAAGCGAGTTTTGGGTACTTTTTGGCCTATTTTTAAAAACTTTTTTCACTTTTTGGTACTTTTGGCAAAATTTTTAGGTCATTTGACACCCCCTCCAGGGGCCTCAGACCCTCCGCCCTTGAGGGGTCCTATACCCCCCCCCCCCCTGACCACCCCCCCCCCCCCCTGGCCGGTTGGCGCTTACACGTTTGGTGGTAGCCTGTTGTCTTCGTAATAGGGCGAAAAACTGCCAAAGGCGGCGCGCAATCATTCAGTTTGAGCAATTTTGTATGTCGCTGCCGCATTTGCGCACGGATTAATGTAGTGTAGAGCGCTGAGTTTTTTCGCCGCGCCTCAGCGCGGCGAGGTGTATATACGGATGACAATGTGTGTGTGTCTGTCTGTCTGTGTGTGTTTCCGTCGCACCGAAGTAAAACATATGGCATATGTGGTCAAGTAGAGTCGAGGTCGCTGAGTACGGATCCGATGTCCGTTTCTGTTGCTAATTTCGCACTTTCGAGATACTCACATTTAAAATTAAACAAGCTGTGTGTGTAAAAAGTTCAACCTATAGCTTGTGTCCGTCAAATTTTGGTGAACAGTATAGTGAACTTTGTACACATCGTTAGCCCCATCTGAAGAAATCATCTTGTGAACGTGTACCATAAACCAAGTGCAGCTCTCCCCACGATACGCTTATCTGTACAGCTGATCTAAAGCTCAGTGATATCGCCGCGTTCGCTATATGTTATCGGCATGATACGACGCCGTTTGTCTGGTGTTTCCTACCGGTGTGAAAACGTCACATCCAACAACAAGCTGTGTGTGTAAAAAGTTCAACCTATACCTTGTGTCTGTCAAACCTTGGTGAACAGTATAGTGAATTTTATTCGCATAATTAGCCGCATCTAGCGAAGGTATCTTGAAAACGTGTACCACAATTCAAATGCAGCTATTACCACGATACGGTTGTCTGTACAACTGATCTAAAGCTCAGTGATATCGCCGCGTTCGCTATATGGTATCGGCATGATACGACGCCGTTCATCTGAAGTCTTATAGATGTGGGAATACGCCACATCGAACAAAAACTTGCCAACTGTTTGGTGCAGTCGTTCTCTATTAGGAATTTCGTTTGGTGTGCGCATTTCTGCGTTATGACGCTTTTGACAATTTGTAGAATTTTGGCAAATTGCGGCGTATTTCTATAAAATTCCACAATTGTAAACAATTTCTTTTGTGTTGCAAATTACCCGCGCTCTATGCTCTTTCGATTTCTGAAGAAATTTCGCCGCTAGTCCATCAGGCGACAAAATCGATTTTCGACTTTTATATATTTCAATTGTAAATATCTCTAAATTGCAGTATTTCAAAGCTGTAGAACCATGTCACAAATTCTCATTGGCCTACGACCTTTCAATTTCTGCATTCACATTCGTCAATAAATCACGTTCTATTTTTGTCATTTTATGAAATTTTGACAACTAATTGCGTATTTCTATGAAATTCCG
Source organism: Linhomoeus sp. GSCO2_2 (assembly GCA_030248115.1). Lineage (NCBI taxonomy): Eukaryota > Metazoa > Nematoda > Chromadorea > Monhysterida > Linhomoeidae > Linhomoeus > Linhomoeus sp. GSCO2_2. Next base: position 72,240 of record JASAMZ010011324.1, read on the forward strand.
CATATGCAAAAAATCTCTTTTGTGTTACAAATTGTCCACGGCCTATGGTCTTTCCATTTCTGAAGAAAGTTCGCCGCTAGCTCATCAGGCGAAAAAGTCGATTTTCGATATTTTCATATTTTAATTGTAAATATCTCCAAATTGCAATTTTTTACAACTGAAAAACTATGTCACAAATTCTTACTGGCTTGCGACCTTTTAATTTCTGCATTCACATTTGCCAATAAATTACGTTCTATTTTTGTCAATTTATGAAATTTCGACAAATAATTCCGTATTTCTACCAAATTTCACATCGACAAATAATTTCTTTTGTGTTACAAATTATCAGCGGTCCGTGCTCTTTCCATTTCTGGAGAAATTTCGCGGCTAGCTCATCAGGTGAAAAAGTCGATTTTCGACATTTTTGAATTTTAATTGTGAATATCTCGAAAATGCGAAATTAGCAACAGAAACGGACATTGGATCCATACTCAGCGACCTTGACTCTACTTGACCACATATGTCACATGTTTTACTTCGGTGCCACGGACGGACGGACGGACGGACGGACACACACACAGACAGGCATTGTCATCCGTATATATACACCTCGCCGCGCTGAGGCGCGGCGAAAAAAACTTGCCAAAAGTTTGGTGCTGTCGTTCATTTATCAGGAAGTCCTCTTGGTGTACACCCTTTCTATTCTACGTTTACATTCATCAATCAACACAAGTTTTGACAATTTATAAAATTTTGACATTTCTGTCAAATTTAGTATTTGCTAAAAATTTCTTGCGTGTTACTAATTATCCGTAGTCACTACGCTTAAAATTTCTGAAGAAATTTTGCCGCTAGCCCATCAGCTGAAAATGTCGATTTTGAAATTTTTTAAATATTGAATTCTAAATTTCTCAAAATTGCCGTTTATTGAAACTGTAAAACTGTGACACAAATTCTTATTGGCATATGGCCTTACCATTTCTGTATTCACATTCATCAATGAATGACGTTCTATTTGTATCATTTTATGGAATTTGGACAAATATTTGCGTATTTCTATCAGATTTCACGTTTGCAAAAAAATTCTTTTGTATTACAAATTATCCGCTGTCTATGCCCTTTCCATTTATGAAGAAATTTTGCCGCTAACCCATCAGACGAAAATGCCGATTTTGACACTTTTTAATTTTAAATCTAAATATCTCGAAATTGCAATTTATTAAAACTGCAAAACTATGTCAGATATTCTTGTTGACATACGGCCTTACCATTTCTGCATTCACATTCGTCAATAAATGACGTTCTATTTTTGTCAATTTATCAAAATTTTGACAAACAATTGTGTATTTCTATTAAATTCCACATTTACAACAAATTTCTTTTGTGTTACAAATCATCCGCGGTCTATGCTCTTTCCATTTCTGAAGAAATTTCGTCGCTAGCTCATCGGGTGAAAAAGTCGATTTTTGACATTTTTGAATTTCAATTGTGAATATCTCAAAAATGCGAAATTAGCAACAGAAACGGACATCGGATCCGTACTCAGCGACCTTGACTCTACTTGACCACAGATGCCACATATTTTAGTTCGGTGCCACGGAAACACAGACACACACACACACACACACACACACACACAGACACACAGACATTGTCATCCGTACATGTGT
>JASAMZ010011325.1:0-12399 GCA_030248115.1 Linhomoeus sp. GSCO2_2
ACTTGGGCACCCAGGAGAGCTGTACCTCTATTCTGAAATGTGAGACGCACAGTTGCAGTGCAGCTTCGTTAACTTGCAAACAAAGGCTAGGGTGTGTCAACCTCAACTTCAGCACTCACCTCACGGACGACTGTTTAACGCTGATAGGCTCTCCGTTCCTTTTTCACTCTGACACTGCCAACGTCAACCAGCGTGTCGGTGTCGTCGGTATTTTACCGCCAGCCAGCGACTCAGAGTCGGCATACACGCGGTCGTACAAGCGAATGCGTAACTTTGAAGCGGCTGACAGCGTTGCTCTAAAATACAGCTTTCCATTCAGGTCATAAATAAATCCAACGAACGAACGAACGAACGAACGAACGAACGAACGAACGAACGAACGAACGAACGAACGAACGAACGAACGAACGAACGAACGAACGAACGAACGAACGAACGAACGAACGAACGAACGAACGAACGAACGAACGAACGAACGAACGAACGAACGAACGAACGAACGAACGAACGAACGAACGAACGAACGAACGAACGAACAAACGAACCTACGAGCGAACGAACGAACCTACGAGCGAACGAACGAACCTACGAACGAACGAACGAACGAACGAACGAACGAACGAACGAACGAACGAACGAACGAACGAACAAACGAACGAACGAACGAACGAACGAACAAACGAACTTACGAACGAACGACCGAACGAACGATCGAACGAACGAACGAACGAACGAACGAACGAACGAACGAACGAACGAACGAACGAACGAACGAACGAACGAACGAACGAACGAACGAACGAACGAACGAACGAGTTAATCAATCATGAATGCGGCAGTTGCCTCAAGCAAGTGATAAAATCCGTTCCATCCTTTCTTTGCGCTGTCCTCTTTAGACACTCCATGAGGGCCTGCTTTGTAAATCGTTCCTTCCAGCTGCGAGCATTCTGATTCTACTCAGCTGTACTTTCCTGTTGTGCTCGAGTGCGTCCATTCACCGATTGTCATGTATTCTGAAGTGCAAGTCCAGGAAGTGATGCTGCTTGGGTGTGGAGGGGATGGGGGGTGGGTGGAGGGCGGCTGGGGAGTCCAGAACTGAGGAGCAGACCCTACAAATCAGACCTCCATCGTCGATTTTCATAGCGACTTCAAGGCGGAGGTTGCAAAACCGCCACTCCGTCGTCTGATACCCCACCATTCGCTCGTCCATTTTAACGTAGGGCTGGCAGTACTCTCCCCCAGTCGCTCTTGCTGTTCCACCTGGCAGAGAAGAACGAACGTACTATAACTTTCTCCAACAATCTTCCAGTAGCGCACTCCTAGTGCTATTAGATTGTCACAGAGCAGGAAGTTTTGCGCGTACAGTATATGCTCGGCTCATACCCCTTTCCGTGGTGTAGCGAACGTGTGAGAATGGAAATACCTCTGGTATGATACAATAGGGGGGAGAGGGGATGTACATAACTGTACATATCCTTGAGCTTGCTCACTTGGCGATGTGATAGCCTTTGACGGCCAACTTGAGAATGTAAAAGTCGGGCCCTTGCTCTTCTGAAGATCCATTTGAATACTGCCTGATTTGCCTTTACCAATGCTAACAGTAGTAATGCAATGCGCCTACTGAGCTCGTCATTTAGCACTTCATTAAGTTTACTCAAGCAGGAGCAGGTACAGTGTAGCTAAGTGGCTGCGAATGCCTCGAATTCCAGATTCGAAAACTGCGCAAGACAGTACTGTCTGTATGCACTGTACAGGCGAGGAACAACCTCACCCCGATCCGACTGCCCCAAATACAGAGGGGAGCGTGGCGAGGCCGGCCAGCACGAAGCAGGCGCCGCTGATGGCCGTGATCACGCCCATGGCCACGCCAAAGGGGTCGCACTGCGTCTCGCGCCGGTAGCGCGCCAACGCTGAAACGACGAAGGCCGGTCAACGTTCCATTTTCAGCTTCCGAGTTTAGCTGTTGCCATTCATGTAATTCTCGATCATCATCATCATCTTCAGACGTCATCCGTCGTTCCTACAGACGTCATGTGTCACAGTGAGAGGCCATTTATCATTCGCTAACGTCTTCCATCGTTCTCAGACGTCATCTAACACCGAGTTGGAGAAGCCAGCGAAACGAACGAGAACCTTACCTCTGTCAGAGTATTCCTCCACTTTGGGTAGGTGTCGCTTTGCTACGTTAGTTTTGCGAATAGTCAGCTGGGTGTCGTTGGAAGAGCTGTCTCTGACCGATCCCACACAATGCCATGTTAGAACGAACGTCTGTAACAATATGACGACAAACATGGACATTTTGATTCTTTGTTTGAGTTTTTCTGCGAGTGCCTGTGCGCTTAGCAATATTTTCTTAAATTGTGGCAGGACGAGCAACAGCGGGCGTCCCTTGGCTCTTCTCTTACCAACCTGTTACGCAGAGCATCCAGGTTGCGACAAAGCGTCATCATTATGTGTTTCCGGTGGCATAAGGCACGCAGGTTGTCAGCCACGTGCGACCATATGCGGTCCTTTAACAATACAAACAAGTCTCTTTCAAAAAGCGGAGTGGTTTTGAGCTTTGAATTTTTACTGAGATTGTAGCAAGGCCCTTTCCGATTTCGTGCAACGTCTTTATAAACTACTAGCAACTTCTACACTTTTTGGAGTGGTCTTGCTACGCAACATTGGTATGGCTCGGGTTTAATTCTTTACACCAAGAAAATCATCTTTCAGACTAAATTTTAAAAAAGGCGCTGGATCTGACGCCAAACGTCTACAAGGTTAGTGGTGAGCATGATTTGATGTTGGCTTGCAGTGAGCTCTTCAGCGATGTCAAGACCGCCGCTCTGCAACGCACGAGCGCCAAGATATGTATAACAAACCAAAATCTGCAGTTTTCATCGCGTTTTGGTTGCTGTTAGCCCTCTGCTTGAACTTTTGAAACTTTTTGTTGTCGGATTCTTGCTCAGGAGGTCGAGCGCTTCATTTTGATATGCGATTCGACTAGGTTCGATGAAGTTTTGACTTTTCGCGGACCTTACTATGGGATACTGTGCTTTGGGATCCGATACGTTTTGGTTACTGTAGCTCTCTGTTTAAACTTTTGAAACTTTTTCTTGTCGGATTCGTGCTCAGGAGCTCGAGCGCTTCACTTTGATATGCGATTTGACTAGCTTCGGTCAACTTTTGTCTTAAAATAGACCCCACTTTGGGATACTGTAGCGCGCGAGTTTGAAAACTTATTTTAGTTTCGACCACTCAGGTGGCGAGAGGAGTCCGCAGGCTACCCGACGATGTCTCAAACTCCTTCCTACGACGTCAGACGAGCGAGTTATTAAGCCCGAAGCGAGCGTGACCCACGTACGCACGCACCCACGCACGCACGCCGAGCTCTTGATAGGGTTCGCTCGGCTGAGGCCGAGCGAAATAAGCCTACCGTCGGGTTCACAAACCTGAAACAGACAATTTCATCCAAGTGTAACCTATTATTGCTGTAATATGTCGTTCGTCTGGCTCACTATGCTTGTCTTTTCTCTCCCATTCGTTAACTGGGAAGGTTTTGCAAAAGGCAGCAATTTCACAAAGAGAGGGGAGTCGGATTGGGGTGAGGTTGTTCCTCGCCTGTACAGTGCATACATACAGTACTGTCTTGCGCAGTTTTCGAATCTGGGAAATCGAAGGCATTCGCAGCCACTTAGCTACACTGTACCTGCTCCTGCTTGAGTAAACTTACCAAGTGCGAAATGACGAGCTCAGTAGGCGCATTGCATTACTACTGTTAGCATTGGTAAAGGCAAATCAGGTAGTATTCAAATGGATCTTCAGAAGAGCAAGGGCCCGACTTTTACATTCTCAAGTTGGCCGTCAAAGGCTATCACATCGCCAAGTGAGCAAGCTCAAGGATATGTACAGTTATGTACATCCCCTCTCCCCCCATTGTATCATACCAGAGGTATTTCCATTCTCACACGTTCGCTACACCACGGAAAGGGGTATGAGCCGAGCATATACTGTACGCGCAAAACTTCCTGCTCTGTGACAATCTAATAGCACTAGGAGTGCGCTACTGGAAGATTGTTGGAGAAAGTCATAGTCGTTCGTCCTTCTCTGCCAGGTGGAACAGCAAGAGCGACTGGGGAGAGTACTGCCAGCCCTACGTTGAAATGGACGAGCGAATGGTGGGGTATCAGACGACGGAGTGGCACTTTTGCAACCTCCGCCCTTCAAGTCGCTATGAAAATCGACGATGGAGGTCTGATTTGTAGGGTCTGCTCCTCAGTTCTGGACTCCCCACCCGCCCTCCCCCCCCCCCCAATCCACTCCACACCCAAACAACATTACTTTCCTACTTGCACTTCAGAATACATGACAATCGGTGAATGGACGCACTCGAGCACAACAGGAAAGTACAGCTGCGTAGAATCAGAATGCTCGCAGCTGGAAAGAACCATTTACAAAGCAGGCCCTCATGGAGTGTCTAGAGAGGACAGCGCAAAGAAAGGATGGAACGCATTTTATCACTTGCTTGAGGCAACTGCCGCATTCATGATTGATTAACTCGTTCGTTCGTTCGTTCGTTCGTTCGTTCGTTCGTTCGTTTGTTCGTTCGTTCGTTCGTTCGTTCGTTCGTTCGTTCGTTCGTTCGTTCGTTCGTTCGTTCGTTTTGTTCGTTGTTTGTTTGGTGGTTCGTTCGTTCGTTCGTTCGTTCGTTCGTTCGTTCGTTCGTTCGTTCGTTCGTTCGTTCGTTCGTTCGTTCGTTCGTTCGTTCGTTCGTTCGTTCGTTCGTTCGTTCGTTCGTTCGTTCGTTCGTTCGTTCGTTCGTTCGTTCGTTCGTTCGTTCGTTCGTTCGTTCGTTCGTTCGTTCGTTCGTTCGTTCGTTCGTTCGTTCGTTCGTTCGTTCGTTCGTTCGTTCGTTCGTTCGTTCGTTCGTTCGTTCGTTCGTTCGTTCGTTCGTTCGTTCGTTCGTTCGTTCGTTCGTTCGTTCGTTCGTTCGTTCGTTCGTTCGTTCGTTCGTTCGTTCGTTCGTTCGTTCGTTCGTTCGTTCGTTCGTTGGATTTATTTACTACCGTATGGTAAGCTGTATTTTAGAGCAACGCTGTCAGCCGCTTCAAGTTACGCATTCGCTTGTACGACCGCGTGTATGCCGACTCTGAGTCGCTGGCTGGCGGTAAACAACTCGACCACACCGACACGCTGGTTGACGTTGGCAGTGTCAGAGTGAAAGGAAACGGAGAGCCTATCAGCGTTAAACAGTCGTCCGTGAGGTGAGTGCTGAAGTTGAGGTTGACACACCCTAGCCTTTGTTTGCAAGTTAACCAAGCTGCACTGCAACTGTGCGTCTCACATTTCAGAATAGAGGTACAGCTCTCCTGGGTGCCCAAGTACTCCTTCGATGAGATATATCTGGTGCAGAAGTGTTAGCTTCAATGTGATATTCAGGTTACGCATTAAGTGAGCACAAAGGATTTCGGACCGCCGTGCTCATGCGTGACAGAACTGACCGTGGCCATAATCAGACGTGACACGGTGGAGGGCGTTTCCAGCAAACTGTGCAAATTTCGTACATTTTGAGAAACCAAATTGTGTCGTTTTGCGCAGCAACATGTCGAAAATCAATCGAATTGCTCTTGAGCACGGAGATCGTCAGGCCAGCAAGGACGAAAGGAGATATTACTTTGAAAAAACCAGTGCTACATCAAATACAGTATTGCTGTATGATCAAGGAACAATATGGAGAAGAAAATAAAGTTAACAGAAAGGCCTGGGCTTTCTGAATGCGATTTTCACGCACTGTTATCATGCGACTCATAAACTACAGCTGTTGCAAATTCAACACCAGCTGTGCTCAGTATTTGCTTACCTACTGTTTCATAATGTGATTACGAGAGCCGTATTCATGCGCTAGTCTGTCGAAGAACACGTCTCAAGACTGACGTGTGCAAACAAAGCCGTCTAGAAGAGACTTGCTTTATTACACCGAGTTGTTGAGTTTTTCGAGTAAGCGGTCAACCGCACAGAACAGTTGCCATCAGCCGCCAACAAACGATCGAATGGTCATCAGACTGGCGAGCAGTGGTGGTGAGCAGTCTGTCTCATTCAAATGTACTTGACAACGTCAGCGGCAAGCGGTCAACCGCACAGAACAGTTGCCATCAGCCGCCAACAAACGATCGAATGGTCATCAGACTGGCGAGCAGTGGTGGTGAGCAGTCTGTCTCATTCAAATGTACTTGACAACGTCAGCGGCAAGCGGTCAACCGCACAGAACAGTTGCCATCAGCCGCCAACAAACGATCGAATGGTCATCAGACTGGCGAGCAGTGGTGGTGAGCAGTCTGTCTCATTCAAATGTACTTGACAACGTCAGCGGCAAGCGGTCAACCGCACAGAACAGTTGCCATCAGCCGCCAACAAACGATCGAATGGTCATCAGACTGGCGAGCAGTGGTGGTGAGCAGTCTGTCTCATTCAAATGTACTTGACAACGTCAGCGGCAAGCGGTCAACCGCACAGAACAGTTGCCATCAGCCGCCAACAAACGATCGAATGGTCATCAGACTGGCGAGCAGTGGTGGTGAGCAGTCTGTCTCATTCAAATGTACTTGACAACGTCAGCGGCAAGCGGTCAACCGCACAGAACAGTTGCCATCAGCCGCCAACAAACGATCGAATGGTCATCAGACTGGCGAGCAGTGGTGGTGAGCAGTCTGTCTCATTCAAATGTACTTGACAACGTCAGCGGCAAGCGGTCAACCGCACAGAACAGTTGCCATCAGCCGCCAACAAACGATCGAATGGTCATCAGACTGGCGAGCAGTGGTGGTGAGCAGTCTGTCTCATTCAAATGTACTTGACAACGTCAGCGGCAAGCGGTCAACCGCACAGAACAGTTGCCATCAGCCGCCAACAAACGATCGAATGGTCATCAGACTGGCGAGCAGTGGTGGTGAGCAGTCTGTCTCATTCAAATGTACTTGACAACGTCAGCGGCAAGCGGTCAACCGCACAGAACAGTTGCCATCAGCCGCCAACAAACGATCGAATGGTCATCAGACTGGGAACAACCGCACAGAACAGTTGCCATCAGCCGCCACAAACAGAATGGTCATCAGACTGGCGGCAGTGGTGAGCAGTCTGTCTCATTCAAATGTACTTGACAACGTCAGCGGCAAGCGGTCAACCGCACAGAACAGTTGCCATCAGCCGCCAACAAACGATCGAATGGTCATCAGACTGGCGAGCAGTGGTGGTGAGCAGTCTGTCTCATTCAAATGTACTTGACAACGTCAGCGGCAAGCGGTCAACCGCACAGAACAGTTGCCATCAGCCGCCAACGAACGATCGAATGGTCATCAGACTGGCGAGCAGTGGTGGTGAGCAGTCTGTCTCATTCAAATGTACTTGACAACGTCAGCGGCAAGCGGTCAACCGCACAGAACAGTTGCCATCAGCCGCCAACAAACGATCGAATGGTCATCAGACTGGCGAGCAGTGGTGGTGAGCAGTCTGTCTCATTCAAATGTACTTGACAACGTCAGCGGCAAGCGGTCAACCGCACAGAACAGTTGCCATCAGCCGCCAACAAACGATCGAATGGTCATCAGACTGGCGAGCAGTGGTGGTGAGCAGTCTGTCTCATTCAAATGTACTTGACAACGTCAGCGGCAAGCGGTCAACCGCACAGAACAGTTGCCATCAGCCGCCAACGAACGATCACTGCATCTTTTGACCTGTGGCTGCAGGCCATGGAACATTTCATGCTTTGAACAGTGTTCTGAGTAGTGGCTAATGGCTACAACCCATGGATCATTGCATGTCCGACCAGTGGCTGTGGGGCGTTGATCGCTGCATGTAACTGTGGGCAATGGGCCATTGCATGTTGCAGTAAGCAGTCTGTTATGGACTATAGAGTATCACCTATGGGCTAAAGGCACTAGTTTCGACTAAAGCACAACCAATGTCGCATTGGTTGTTCACGGATTTGCATGCACTGACCTCTCCACCTTCCAAATTCCTATCAAAATTCTTCAAATTCCCCCTATTTTCCCACAAAAACTCAACCTGAAAAGCGGCCGCGTTCTGGGCGTGCAGTCGCTGTCGTATCTCCGATAACGAATCGCCCAATGAGCGCAGGTCGAAGGGACTGCTGCGCTGGTGACCCAGAGCCCGTACCTGTGGAAGAAAGAGAGTACCCCCCATACCTGTAACGCGCCCCCTCGGGGGGGGGGGGGGGGGGGGGGGGGGGGGGGGGGGGGGCGGGGGGGGGGGGGGGGGGGGGAGGGTTCCAAAACCGAGGAGGGGGGGGGGGCGTCATAATGACCTAAAAATTTGGCAAAAAAAAGTAAGGAAATTTTGTAAAAATAGGGTAAAAGTGCCAAAACTCGCTTAGTTTTGATGAAAAACAGCCAAAATATAGCGTCGCAGGCGAAAATTTTCGCACTTTTTGGGAGGGGGTCTTTCAGGCTAGGGGGGGTGGGGGGGGGGGGATCTCCGTGTCGGCGGGGCCCCCCCCCCCCCCCCAGCGTTACAGGTATGGTACCCCCTTCGGCAAACGTCCCCCCCCCCCCGGCCCAACCAACGCCCCCCCCATCCCACAGCCCCCCCCCCCCCCCGCGGCCCCCCCCCGCGTACTTTGCCACCTGCAGTCCCCCTCTCTCTATCCCTTCACCTGCAAGAACCAGCGCTCGAATCGGCCCAGCCAGGGGGTCCTGTAATCAGCAGTCCGTGATTGCACGCTTGACTATGCAGTCCGTGGCCAGAGGCGAAATCCGGGCCTACTGGGATTACTGATACCTCTACCAGTTTGGGCAGGAGAAAATGGCGGTACTTGGGACATGCCCTGGAAGGGGTGGTTAGAGGGAGCAAAAATGGGGGGGGGGGGGGGGAAGAGGAGATTTGGGAGGGGGGGGGGGAGAAGGTGTTTTAGAGGGAGTGATAATTATAATGGGGGGGTGGGAAGGGAAGGACTGGGAGGGGGGGGGCACAAGTTAGGGAGGAGGCAGTTGGGGGGGGGGGCAGAAGCCCCCTTTCCCTTTAAGAACGAAAAGTAGTTTTCACGTGACGCTGCAATTTTGGAACGATTGGGGGAGGGGGGGGCGGGGGGAGGAGGAGGCTGAGGAGGAGTGGAGGCTCCCTCAAGTCTGAAACCCAACAACTATCCCTATCGGGCCCATTCCAATCCACAGCAACTAACTCAAAGCGACTCTGGAGGGGGGCAGTCTCCCAGAGGAGGAGGAGATGGATACTGTAGCCTACTACGTGCAGAAAAGAATAGGGCCGCCTTTCTGTCCATGATGAGAGCACTGGACACTGCTGCACTGAGGGTTGGTAGATCAATGTGCCCATACGTGTAAGTGCGCTCTCCTCTTGCGGGGGGGGGGGGGGGAGGTCAAAAGTTACTAATTGGCAAAAAAGTAATGAAAGCGGACCCAGGGAAGCGTCCGGGGGACCCAGTACTTCCTAATGAACCCTATCCACGGCACTCCCGGCTGGCCGCCTGACCTCCCAATGCGAAAATCGCAATGTTGACGCCATTCATTTGAATATCTTTAATATCCTACAACACCCCCAGTCGATGGAGTCGGGAAAAATTTCGCACTGGGGATGGACCAGAATTCGTCGTAGGTATTATCAAAAATCGTTTATACCTGAACTGCATGCCAAATTCGTAATCAGCGCCCCCGAAAAACCCGAAATTGAGCATAGTCGGGCAAGCGACCCGAGCCAAAACGAACCAACGGGCAGGGTACTACCTCCAATTTCAAAAAACCGATTTTCTCCGTTTATGGCTCGATTCGACGTGAATTGTTCAAAACTACTTTTGGAACTATTTCGGCACCCGGCTTTAGGCGAAATGCGCCAAAATAAATTCGCCCCGGAGTCGAAAGTTAGTAGAAAGTTTTTTGTTCAACCCATTTTTCGGTCCGGCTGAGGGCATCTGGGAAGGAGCAACAAGAGTGGTCTCGCCGCTCCTAGCTGCTACCTATTGCGCACAGCAAACCGTCAAAGTCGAAAAATAGCGAAAAATCGCAAATTTTTCAAATTTGGCGCCAAAATGGGCCCCGCAGCGATCCAATTCTTTTCTTGCCGACTCGGCACTATCGAGGGCTACAACATATCAAAAGATAGTATATGCCATTATATGCAACTTTTTCGAGTTCTACCTTGTGTAACCCATTTTTCAGTACTTTGAAAAAATCAATTTTTGAATTTCCCGCCAACGGGGTCCCGGAGCGTGACCCCGTTTGGTGTCCACCCTGCCCACCCACTAGGCCTACCCAACGCAAAAGACCGTTTGCAAATCGGCCGCTGCACGCGCGAACCCCATCCGGTCCAAATTACTGCGTTTCGCGCACAATCGCTATATACTCCACACTTTTTGTGGAGTATAAAAATAGGTAAAAAGTGCCAAAAATAGCTTAATTTTTTATGAAAACAGCCTAAATATAGCACGGCAGGCGAAAATTTTCGCAATTTCCCTGCGACGGGTTACGTTCTCTATTTATGCGCGTACGTACGCTATTTTTGCCCTCCTTGGATTTACCAAAATTTGACATATATTAATTCTATTTTTAGCTTTTTTGAAAGCATTTTGAGAAATTTTGCACTTTTCGTGCTTTGGCCCATCGACCCCGTCTCCACCCCCCCCCCCCCCAATCTTATTCCTTCTGTGTTTCCCCCATCCCTCTGTTTACAGCACGTTCCCGCGCACCCGCCCTACGCCCCCCCCCCCCCAGCGTTACAGGTATGCCCCCCCCCGCCCCTTCTTGAAGGGAAGCAATACCACGCCCCCGCACACTGTACAGCACACTTATACTACAGTACTCAATAGTATGTTTTTTCAGGGGCGCTGATGTACCTCAGCCCCAGCAAAGTGCTCTCATGGGAGGGTCAGTCCCCCCTACTGAAATATGACCCTGTGCTGAGCGCCGCCAGCGGGGGGTCCCCGTTTTTGGGGGGTCCCAACGTGCCCTCGGGGCATAAACTGCAGAAGAAGGCTGGGATGGGAGCTATGATGGCCATGATGGGTAATACTATAATTAATGTTATAGTGCCGTTTTGCAGAATACTGTAATCCGTACTGTGGAGTAGTGGATAGCATAGGTGTACCTACTGTAGCATAAGCAGAGTAATGACTACCGTAAACTGATACGGTACGAAAAGCTATGCTCTACTTGGCAAAAAAGCGGCAATCTGCTACAAAATGGTGCGCTTTTGAATGGTACAAAGTACTAGAACATACTTTAGTAAGTTCACACATACTACTGCGAATCTTCGCTATACGTAAAATGCTGCAAAATACAAATAAGTTATCAATTACTTTAGGCAAGGACGAAAAAGTGGGCAATTTCCCCCTGAGGATGCTGGTGGTTCTGGTGAAACTCTCAAAGTTGATCGAAATGAAACGAGCGCTGGTGAAACAGGTGCAATTTTTGAAAAAATACCTCAATTTTACCTCAAAATTTGAGTTTTTTTCAATTTTGGGTCTCCGATTTGAACGCCGAAGGCGAGAAAATGGCGGTTCTCTTCACGGGGGAGCGGCAGGGCTTTCCGCACGCTTTTCAGGTTGTGCAGAGTAAGAAAAGAGTGCTATTTGGAGTGTTATATTTGGAGTTTTTAGGAGAAATACGCGCAAGTGATGCTGGAGTTGGAGGGAGTCAATCGACAGATGGAGGCCTATTTGCAGGTAGGGATTATTATTCGCGCAAGCTTTGACATTTTGTAAGTCATTTTGCTATATTATTTTGAATAAAAAATGTCAACATTTCTAGCATAGGTACTTTTCCTTCGTATCTATCTTGGTTATTCCATATCCCTCCCCGTCCCCCCTCCCCCAATCCATAATTGTTGCCAGACACCGTCACAGACGAAAAGTTGTAGGATTCTTAAAGGGGAAGGGGGCTATCCCCCCCCCCCCCGCCAAACTGCCTCCTCCCTAACTTTGTGCCCCCCCCTTGCAGTCCTTTCCTTACCACCCCCCCCCCCCATTATCATTATCACTCCCTCCAAAACACCTTCTCCCCCCCCTCCAAATACCCCTCTTCCCCCCCCCCCCCATTTTGCTACCCCTCTAACCACCCCTTTCCAGGGCATGTCCGAGTACAACGCCGTTCTCCTGCCCCAACTGAGCGAGGTCTCAGTGGCCAGTAGGCCAGAAGCGTTGCGCAAACTGTGTCGCACCCACGGACTGCAAATAGTCAAGCATTGCAATCACGGACTGAACGTGCAGAGTAGACGGGCGCTGGAACTGGCCACCAGTCTGACGGCGCTGTTGTTGCAGGTGAAGGGGATAGAGGGGGGAGGGGGAGGTAGGTGGCTGGACGGAGGCGGGAGTACGTTGGAGGGAGCGCCTAATCGTGAGAAAATTGAAGGAAGGGATCCGGCGGGTGGGCTTCGATTAGAGTGAATGTCGCGTCG